>VMDR010005281.1:0-52804 GCA_007922815.1 Macrotus californicus | reverse complement strand
TGATCTCCATTTCTGTGATTCTGTTCCTGTTCTAGTTGTTTGCTTAGTTTGTTTTTGTTTTTGTTTTAGGTTCAGTTGTTAATGACTATGAGTTTGTTGTCATTTTACTGTTCCTATTTTTGATCTTCTTTTTCTTAGATAAATCCCTTAAACATTTTATATAATAAGGGCTTGGTGATGATGAACTCCTTGAACTTGACCTTATCTGGGAAGCACTTTATCTTCCCTTCTATCCTAAATGATAGCTTGGCTGGATAGAGTAATCTTGGATGTAGGTCCTTGCCTTTCATGACTTGGAATACTTCTTTCTAACCCCTTCTTGCCTGCAAGGTTTCTTTTGAGAAATCAGCTGACAGTCTGATGGACACTCCTCTGTAGGTTACTGTCTTCTTTTCTCTTGCTGCTTTTAAGATTCTCTTTTTATCTCTAATCTTGGGTAATGTAATTATGATGTGTCTTGGTGTGTTCCTCCTTAGGTCCAATTTCTTTGGGACTCTCTGAGCTTCCGGGACTCCCTGGAAGTCTATTTCCTTTGCCAGATTGAGGAAGTTCTCCTTCATTATTTGTTCAAATAAGTTTTCAATTTCTTTCTCTTCTTCTCCTTCTGGCACCCCTATGATTCAGATGTTGGGATGTTTAAAGACGTCCTAATCCTCTCCTCGTTGTTTTGAATTCTTGTTTCTTCATTGTGTTCTGGTTGAATGTTTCTTTCTTCCTTCTGGTCCACACCATTGATTTGAGTCCTGTTTTCCTTCCCATCACTGTTGGTTCCCTGTACATTTTCCTTCATTTCCCTTAGCATAGCCTTCATTTGTTCATCTAATTTGTGACCAAATTCAACCAATTCTGTGAGCATCCTGATTACCAGTGTTTTGAACTGTGCATCTGATAGGTTGGCTATCTCTTCATCACTTAGTTGTATTTTTTCTGGAGCTTTGATCTGTTCTTTTATTTCGGCCATCTTTGTTGTCTTGGTGCGCCTGTTACGTATAAGGGGCGGAGTCTTAGGTGTTCACCAGGGCGGGGCAGCCACGTCGCTGCGTTGTGACGCTGTTTGTGGGGGAGGGGTCCGACAGGGAACAATGGCGCTTGCTCCGCTCTCTGCGGGTTTTCGGTCACTTCCCCCACTACCCACACTCAAATTGGGCCCTTCTGGTGCTGATTCCCAGGTGGGTGAGTTTGTGTACGTTCTAGGACCCTGTGGGTCTCTCCTACGAGCTCTCCTGTGAGTCCGGGAGTTTCTTCAGCTGCCGCCGCCTCAACCCCCACAGGTGTTTTTAGTCAGAGGTTTGAGGCTATTTCCCTTCTCTGGGACCCTGGGTTGCGGGCTCTGTCTTTCTCCCCAGTTGTTCCTCCCGGTTTATCCGCACGTGCATGTGGGACTGCCCAGTCTGCCAGTCGCCGCCTTGCCGTGAGTCCTCTCTGCCTGGCTGCCTGTTTCCACCTCTCCTACCGGTCCAGGTGAGTGTTTCTTCTTTAACTCCTTGGTTGTTGGGCTTCCAAACAGTTCGATTTTCTGTCAGTTCTGGTTGTTTTTTGTTTTTAAATTTGTTGTTGTCCTTCTTTTGGTTGTGCGAGGAGGCACAGTGTGTCTACCTACACCTCCATCTTGGCCGAAAGTCCTTTTGTTTTTGTTTTTTAACTGACTGCTATAAGCCTCAAGTCCAGAGCCTACTTCAAGCAATGCTAAATAGAATTTGACACTTTTATTTAATTTTTCATTGTATAATAACGGCAATCTTCTATGTATGACAAGTGATACAGATTTTCCATTTGTGATAGAAAGTTTTGTTTTAAAATAGGTGGATTTAAGTTTCCAAAGTGATTGGTTGAAAGCAAACTAGTAAGTAAACAATTCTGCGATGTTACTTGGCAGTGACAAAAGTTGTGAGGTTTGAAACAAAGCCTGTTTGTTAATGACAGCTGATATTAAGTCAGCATCTACTATGGACAGGCCACGATGAGGATTACTGACCCACCACAACCCTGCAAGGGAGCTGTTACAAGCCCCACTTGACAGAGAAGGAAGTTGCGTCTTTCGGTTCAATTTTGTTGTAAAAGGTCAGTCAGTACGAGAGGTCAGGTCTAAGGCCCAAAGCTCTGTGCTTTCTGTCCCACAGGACACATTGCTTCTGGCCTCTTCCTTGCAGAGCAGGGGCTGTCCTGTCTGAGTTGTGAAAAGGCCACCTTCATGAGGGACATTTGCCCTCGGTGTCCTTCCCAGGTGACGTCTCAGAAATTCCCTCCTTCTCTCCTCATTTGGGTCGTAGAAGAGCCAGGACCTGTTTTCATTGTTTTCATTCCCTGTCTGAACACTTCTGCTTTCTCCCCCGAACCCGACTTCACCTCGGTCATTATGAAAACACCCATCTCCTGCCATCTGGTGCTCTAACAAGTTTTGCTGGGAGGAGGCAGTACCTGTGACCTCAGTGCAAATTAAAACATATCAAAGAGTCCAAGTTTCAAAGTCGTCAGACCTTCGTTTCCATGAAGAGAAACTCTATTTTCACTCATGCCCCAGCAAGAGATTAGCAGCTTGAAATCACTTTGACAGTGTCAGTTGCTCTATTGCCTACCACCGGGAATTTTAATTCCAGCCTGTGAAATTGTAATTGCTTCTCAAGGAGAAGCGAGGAATCCTGGGTAATGGCCACAGCCAAGCTCCATGTCAGAGTTGCCAGTTGCTGCCACATCAGATATCACTTGCTGTTATTCAAAAATCACTCCAAGTTTCCATACGGGAAGTCGAACTGGGGAGGGAAAGTAAATGAACAGAAACTGTCAGCTGTTCAGAACAGCCCAGAGAGAAGTGTGACATAGGTGGGTGACCTCCCATGCAAAAAAGGCAACTTTTTCTCTTTTTTTTTTGGTGAAGATAAAGAGTGTCACAGACAAATTTCATTACTTAAGGTATGCTGCTAAATGATGTCATTATTAAGCAAAAAATTATCTGGTCCATGGCACGGTAAGATTAAAAGCTGCCAATTTCTATTCTCTCTTTCCTGGAAAGAGTGGGGGAGGGGTGGCGGAAAGGGGCCCTAAAGAATAATTAAAATAATGAAGATAGGAAGTCTATGTCAGGTTGATGTTTGCAATGGATTAAAATTACCTGCTATCAAAGTTAAACTGCCTGAGAAATTGCTTCCTGGCTATGTTTGTAATAAGGGGAATTTGGAGCTAGCACAGCTGATCACTAAACCCTTTAAAGACAGAAAATGATCTGCACAGGGAACGACCTGTTACCTGCCACACAGGGAAGACAGGGTTGTGGGGGGGAGTTCTGACAAGTACTGAGTGGTTCTGAAATTAATTGTTTTTTCTACTGAGGGTCAGAAAGAGGGCTAAATATAATTGATTAAGAAAAAGATTCAGTCTGTGCCATTGCTTTTTTGTTTCAGATATTAGAGAAAATTCAGACTTGGGCTTTACTTTTCAGCATTTGGTATTTTTAGGGCAAATTTGCACGTATTAGGAATTTCATGTCACCTCCCCCCAGTCCTCTGCCTGTCTCCCTAGATTCAGCCCCACCTTCCTCTTGGCTGAATCCACTCATTGATCTGCTTTCTATCTCTTGCTTGCCCCACAACTTTGTGGCATGCACCCCTGCCCCCTTCCAAGTACTTAGCAGTCTTTGCCTCCATCTTCAGTGGGCTCCCCCTCCCTGTGGAAAGTTCCCATGGACCTACCCTGTCTGGGTGAGATGACCCTCCTGTGCTTTGATAATTCCTTGTATTATTGCCTGCCTGGAGGACCTGGGTTATGATTGCCCCCAAGCTTCACAAAGGTGGGGATAGTGTCTGTCTTGTTAACTTTTCCTATCCCAATGCCAAGCACGTATTTGGCACATATCATGTGCTTGCCATCAGGACTCAGAACCACGTTGCCTGGGTTATAATCTTGACTCTGCCATGTATCAGCTAATGAGCTTGGGCAAGTCACCTCTCCAGGCCTCCATTTCCTCATCTAGACTAATAGTTCCTCCTTCAAGGTGGCTATGAGGATTAAATAATCTTATATATTTAAAGTGCTTGGGAAAGTACCTGTCCCTCTGTAACCCAGGGGTGTCAAACTCATTTTCACCAGGGGCCACATCAGCCTTGCAGTTGCCTTCAAAAGGCTAAATGTAATTTTAGGACTGTATAAATGTAACTACTCCTTAATAGTTAAGTGAGAGCTGGGTGCTGCCGCCGGGTAGAAACAAGGTGCTGGGCCGGATAAAACAAGGTGGAGGGCTGGATTCAGTCCGCAGCCTTGTGTTTGCCACCTGTGCTGTACACTGTAGCTACTGTGATGAGGGCGATGATGGTGCTGATCAGGAGGAGGAGCGTGTTATTATCTCTATTACTATTGCTGCTACATGCATCAAAGGTATTTTTGGCTACTACTTTAGTTTGCCTTGACTCTTGTGCCAGCCCAAACAATTCTCCGATGTGATTCCCAAAACCAGTAATGGCAAACTGCAATGACATCGGCTTCCTCCAAAGTAGTCATTCAGGGCCCTTCTCTTTATTTCTGTTCTATTCCAGGTCTTCCCACTATCTCCATCCCTGTTCCTGACAATAGAACAGAAACTCCAATACTACGGTTTAGACATATGCTCTCATTGCCTCAGAGAGTGCTTCCTAGCTCCAGTCCCAAGCCCCAAATCTTACCCCAAGGGCTGAGAAATTATCCCTACTGATAGAGGATGAGTTAGGGTGTTTCATCATTTAAAGTTGTATAGAATGACAGGCAACGTTTATGGTAACAGAATTATGGAGTGAGAAACCCTGGGTGATCCTGGGTTGGGGCGGGGAGGGGAGGTGCTCTCAGTGACTCAGTGGGAGGCCCATCGCCTGCACACACTGAGCAGTCCAAAGCCGCTTCAGGGAATCTCGCCCAGTCAAAGGTTTCAAACCTGGTGGAGAGTAAAGGGGAACATTGGGTCCGTCTTAGGAGGAAAATAGGAAGATCAGCACTGTTCTGGGTATGCAAAAGGCAGGGCTTCCGGATCTGGGGCCTAAAACCAAGAGTGAAGATCACTGTATCACAAAACATAACACAGCTGTAAAAAAAGGTCTGTAAACTCAGGTGTGTAATGAATATGAATTCCTTTTTATAAGTTCACTACAGTTTCTTTTTATAACTCAGCTTTTCTAACCTCGTTCCAGTAGGGAGGTAAAAACCAGTCTGGGTAAATTCCGCACAGCACCCTGCAGGCCTTCTTCATGAGGTTGGGACTAAGAACTGAGAGATGGAGACAACTGCAGAGGACACCTGGGCCCAAGCTGGCACTGGGCTGCACAAGCCTTGTCTTAGCTGGGAGGGGAGCCTCTCGAGATGCATGAGACATGATACAGCTGTGGACACAGACAAGTCCAGAGTTCCACCCCAAAGCATCTCAACACCAAAGAGAACATTTGGGATGCTTGTTTAAAAATGCTGCAAACTAGAGAGAGAGCCTTAAACAAGGCCCTTGACTCCCTCTAACCTCAGTTTTTCCTTTTATTAGAGGGTTCAACTCCCTGGTCTCTTTGCACCCCTCTTGCTCCCATTCTAGGCTGACCTGCAGGGCTTGCTGCCCTGCCTTTTCAAACAAGACCAGGTCCCAGGAGAAGAGGAGAGACCCACATGGATTCCCTTTCACCAAGCACTGAGAGAGAGCAGTGTTTCTGTTCTCAGATCTCAACTCCAATGGCAAATATTATTGTAGAAAAGTTTAAATTCTCTGACACATCATTGAGAAACAAGAGGTTGTTTAGGATTGATTACCGAAAGGTAGTCAGTGGTGACCTTCCGGGAATTTACATCTGTGACTTCATGTTAGGTTGCCACTGGTTTTGCTTTTAATATTAATTGGAGTTACTGCAACTCCTCAGATAGACAGCTTGACTTTGCCACATAGCGGGAGGGAAAGGTGGTATTAAATCACTTTTGTGCCTACTTTCCTTCAGATTTGTGCATCTAAAGGCACTAAAAAGATCCTTCAACCTGAAATACAACATTGTCAGCTACTGACTTTTCTTAGAGCTTGTGTAACTCTGATTGCCCCAAGGCAAGCTGGTTTGATAAGATGGAATTTTTTAGACTGGCATCTAACCAACTTTTACTTTTTGTAAAATTGTTTTGGAACTTTCAACCTTTCTAACATCAAATACCTTGGAGGATGTTGTGTTAGGGGGAGAAAGTGAAAGGGGTCTTAATTGGAAGCATGAGAATCTTACCTTACATGGATGGGGTTAGAGATCTTAAACTTAGGAGGAATGTGTAGCAAGAAAAATTGTATGAGAATCAGAGATGAGGAAGATATGAGACCATGGAGGGTGAAACGTGGTCAAGGGCAACGGCCATAGCAAACCTTTGGAAGTTGGAAGATCACTCTCTTCTATGACACAAAACCCAAGCCATCTCAAATGTTTCTCCATTTACAAGCATATTTTATGCCCTGACTGGTGTGGCTCAGTGGATTGAGCTCTGGCCTGCAAACCAGGAAGTCACCAGTTTGGTTCCCAGTCGGGGCACATACCTGGGTTGCAGGCCAGGTCCCTGGTGGCAGATGCCTGAGAGGCAACCATACATTGATATTTCTCTCCCGCTCTTAAGAAAAAAAAAAGAGAAAAAAAGCATATTTTAAAAGATCCTTCTGTTTTTTCAAGATGGGAGCAGACCCTATAAGCTCCATCTTTTGGTGTGTTTTCTGTTTGGCTTCTGATTTTACTCTCAGATATGGAACCAAATGAGACGCGATACTCACTCTTCACTCACCATTGCTTCCTGGGTGAGAGACTGTACTGTAACCAGGACTACCTTCTCTGGCTCAGACATAACGTTGAGACCAAATCAAAGTCTGGGTTTTCTGCTCTTGTAGACGTGACAAGTTTTCACACTTCAATGAGCCAATCTTCAGGAATTTAGGGTTGTCCTCTGAAGTTAGGAATCGAGGGTAATGCATCATGAACTGGTGTCTTGACCAGCAGAAATCACGCTGGCAAAAAAACAAACAAACAAAACAAAACAAAAAGAAACAACTCTAAAACATCAGAAACAAAAAACCAGGAGCATCTGCTCTCTTAGATCACAGCACAGGTGGCGGTTTGGGTAAGTATTCACATCCATTTATTGAGAATAGAGTATAGGAATTGTGAACTGAACAGGTGCATTAACAGGATCGGAGATACAGGAGATCAAAATCAGAAAGCTGAGCCACCCGCTTGAATCATAGTCGATAAGCAGAGAAGGCAGCAGGTGTGGAGGGACAGAAGGCTGCTGGGTTCCCAGGACACACTCAGTGTGAAAGTGCCAAAGCAAAGATTAAGGGCCAAAGATGCTGAACTATAAAGATAGGAGCTTGACTCTTACTGAGGCACTTTCTTAATTAAAATAATGACGGGATCCACACATCCGGTTCTAGTTATGTTACAGCAACGACTGTAAAACAAACCCTCAGTGTCAGCAATGCTGGTGTCAGTAACAGAATGACAAAAATCACCACCGACGGGCTGTGCTGAGGCTTGCTAACAGCTCTCATGGACAGATTTATGGACATGGACAGATTTATAAGCTTGGCAGCATTTAAAAAACTCAAATGCAGGGGTAGGGATTTCACTCTCCCTAAAACTTGCTTCAAAGTCCCTGAGAAAGTGGTTACTACACTGTCTGTTTCCCAAAGTGTCAGTTTAGGGTGAGGTGAGGGATGCCTCCCAGCCTGCAGCAGCTAAAGGAAAATGAACCATCCCCCACGTAGTCACTGCTTATCTTTCCAGACAGGAAGCTCCACAGAGCCTGCAAGGTTTAGAAGTCTCTTTGGAAGCCTAACGGGGGCTCTTCCTGACTAGTGAAGGAAGTCTTGATTCCTTAGAATGGCTTCGAAACCCTTCACAAGGTGACTTGAGCCTAATTCTTAGTATAATGTCTAGTTACTTCTCTTGTAGATGCTTCACTCTCAAATTCACCATGCACTTCTATTTTTCACTTTTTTAAACCTTTTATTTATTTTTTTTTAGAGAGGGGAAGGTAGGGAGAAAGAGAGAGAAACATCAATGTGTGGTTGCCTCTGGAGCGTCCCCAACCCAGGCATGTGCCCTAGACTGGGAATCGAACTGGTGACCCTTTGGTTCGCAGGCGGGCACTCAATCCACTGAGCTGCACCAGCCAGGGCTCACCATGCACTTTTACACAAAAATGCCTTTTTTCCTTTGGTAAAAATATGCATAACATAACATTTATCATTTTAACCATTTGTGCGTATATAATTCCGTAGCATCAAATGTATTTACAGTATTGTATAACCATCGCCACTTTCTATGTAGAACCTTTTCATCATACCTGACATAAACTCTGTACCCATTCAAAACATCTCCTCAGTTCCTCCTCTTCTCAACTCCTGCTAACCCCTACTTTCTGGGTCTGTGAATTTGTCTATTCTAGATACCTCACGCAAGTGGCGTCATACCATATTTGTCTTTCGGCATCTGGCTTATTTTACATAGCATAATGTTTTCAAAATTCATCCACACTGTAGCATGTATCAGAAATTCGCTCCTTCTTAAGGCTGAGTAGTAGTCTGTTGTACGTATGTACTGCAGTTTGTTCATGCATTCATCCGTAAGCAGACACTTGCTCTGTTTCCACCTTTGGGCGCTTGTGAATAAGGCTGCTGCTAGCATGTGTACAGCTGTCTGAGTCCCTGCTTCTGTTCTTTTGGATCTCTAAGTAGGAGTGAAATTGCTGGGTCGAATGGTAGGTTTAAATTTTGAAAAACTGCCGAACTCTTTTCCTCAGTGGCTGCACCATTTTACATTTCCACCAGCAAAATGTAAGGGTTACAACTTCTCCACATCCTCATTAACATGTCTTTGTTAATTTCCAATTTTTTGTACGGCAGCCACCCTAATAAGTGTGAAGCAATATCTCATTGTGACTTGATTTGCATTTCTCTAATGAGTAATGAGGTAGAGCATTTTTCATGTGCTTATTGGCCATGGGTATATCTTTGCAGAAATGCCTATTCAAGTCCATTTCTTAATTGGGTTGTTTGCTTTCTGGTTGTTGACTTATGGTCCTCTATACAAAGGTGGGGAAACTAGGGTTACAGTTGTATGTATGTGAAACACAAGTTTATTCTTGTATTACTTATTATTGTTTTATTTTCCATATGAACAATTGTAAACCTACTTTTGCTCACCGCTCCTGTATATTCTGGATATTAATTTCTTGTCAGATATACAAATTGCAGATATTTTCTTGTGTTATGTAGGTTATCCTTTTGCTTTCTTAATATTGTACTTTGATTCACAAAAGTTCTTAATTTTAATGAAATCCTATGTATCTATACTTTTCCTTTGTTACCTGTACTTTTGGTGTCACATCTATGAAATTGTTACCAAATTGAATGTCATGAAGGTTTTCTTCTAGGAGGTTTATAATTTTGTATTTAAGTTTATTTAGGTATTTTACCTATTTCAAGTTAATTTTTATGTGATGTAAGGTAAGTGCCCAACTTTATTTTTTCATATATGGATATCCTGTTTTCCCAACATGTTTTTAAAAAGACTGACTTTTCTCTGTTGAATAGTCTTGGCATCCTGAAAAATGACCATATACATGAGGGATTTATTTTTGAAATCTCTATTCTTTCTGTTGGTCTTAATGTCTATTCTTATGCCAGTACCATGTTGTTTTAATTATTGTAGACTTGTTGTACATTTTGAACTTGGGAAGTGTTTGTGAGCCTTTCATATTTATTCTTTTTCAAGATTGTTTTGGCTGTTTGAGGCTCCTTGAAATTCCATATGAATTTAAGGGTTGGCTATTACATTTCTATGAAAAAGGTTGTTTTGATAGGGATTGTGTTGAATTTGTAGTTTGCTTTGGGTAGAATTAACATTTTAACCATGTTAAGTCTTTCTATCCATGAATAGGATATCTTTTTACTTATTTAGATATTTTAAAATTTCTTTCAGCAATATTTTGTAGTTTTCAGTATATGAGTTTCTCTCTCCCTTTGTTATATTTATTGCTCAGTTTTTATTTTAGATGCTCTTGAAAATAAAACTGCTTTCTGAAATTTTTTGGTTTGTTCATTGCTAGTGTACAGAAAAACAACTGATTTTTATGCATTGATCTTTTAATGAACTTTGCTGAGTTTGTTTATTAGCTCTAGAAGTTTTCTTGTGAATTCTCTCCCTAGGACCATGTCATATGCAAATATAGTTTTACCTCTTTCTTTCCAGTTTGGATGCCTTTTGTTTGTTTTTCTTGGCTAATAGCTCTCATGTGGACTTCCAATGTAATGTTGAATGTCAGCAGTAAAAGCAGGTATCCTTGCCTTGTTCCTGATCTTAGGGGGTAAGCTCTCAGCCTTTCACCACTTGCATATAGTATTAGCTGTGGGTTTTTCATAAACACCATTGTATGGAGGAGCTTCCCCTGTACTCCTAGTTTTCTAAGAGATTGTGTCATGAAAGGGTGTTGGACTTTGTCAAATGCCTTCGTTGTGTCAACTGAGGTGATCACATTTCCCCCTTCATTCCATCAGTGTGCCGTATTATTGTGTTGTGTTTCAATGTGTTGATTTTATGTTAAACCATCCTTGCATTCCTGGGATGAATTCCACTTAGTCATGTTTAATAATTCTTTTAACATGCTCTTGAAGTCAATTTGCTAATAATTTGTTGTGTATTTTTCATTTATATTCATAGAGAATATTTGGTTTGCAATTTTCTTTTCTTATAGTGCCTATATTTGGCCAATATCAGGGTAATACTGGCCTCAGAATCAATTAGGAAATGTTCCTTCCTCTTCAATTTTTTGAAAGAGTTTGAAAAGGATTGCTGTTAATTATTCTTTAAATGTTTTTTAGAAATCACCTGTGCGGCCATTTGGTCCCAAGCTTTTCTTTGTTCATGCTGTTTAGGGGAAAGTCTAGTGTTTAAGGGAAGAAAATCTTACTGCAAAGCATTTTCTTAAAGAGGACCATGCTGACAAAAGAATTTTCCTGGGGACCTCTACCAATACACCTAGTTCAATCTTATGCTTCACTCATCAGACATGTTTAAATTACTTCCAGTAATTTCAAAACAAGTTATACCTCCAAGAGTGGAGATCACCAGTCACCAAAATTCCTCCTGCAAGGGCAAAGAGTCACAAGATAGTAAGAGGAATTACTTTCAAGGACTGCCATCAGAGTCATTCCAAAGAGACTCTTTGAGGGGGATAACACTGAACTTAAGAGGAAGCGGTAGTTTGTAATTAGACCCATTACTTATGCGAACGGTATGCTTTAGTTCATGGAGGTTGGGTCCAAGTACAATGAGTCATAAGTGAACAGCATGCTTTAGAGCTGCAGTATTTGAAAAGCTTTAGGTCTGTTTAAAAGCCACATGTGCTTTATTCCTCTTTATGGAAACTGGGGGTGAAAACAGAAGTTAAAAGCTTAGACCTTGGAATCAGATAGTCTGGGATAACATCTATTGTTGTTATGATTAATTAGTCAGATTAAAAGCAGATAAGACAAACCCAAAAGTAATATTCCTAGTTATTTAGGGCTTTCGGAACTCCAACTTTCCCCTTACCTTGATCTAAGTTTTTTCCATACACGTATATATGGAAAAAATTATATGTATGCTTTTTTTTTCTGGGCACTGGCCTCATCAGTACACATAAATGTATTCAGATGCCCATAAACTAGGAAGACCATAATAGACGAAATGGAAGCCTTTGATTCAACTGCTACACAGTACACAGCTGGGATATTTTGGCTATACAGCTCTAGGAAACAGTACTGGTAGGAAGTAATTGACAGAAAACTAATGAAGAATAATAGTGTCTGCATTTTCTTTTACCCCAGAGCAGGATGGGGGAGGGCATGACTTCTAGGCCTGCCTATTAATCTATTTGCCCTTTTCATCTTTGGGCACGGAAAACTTCCTTCTTGATCTAAGGTCGGCCACCCAAATCTGCTCCGTGCCCTTCACTTAATTTGATCTCCTCAAATACAGCTGCAATCCATTTTCTTTGAATTTTTCTTCCTTTGCTGCATTTGTTAGAATTAGACTCCAAGCCTTTGAGGCAGGACTCTTTTTATTCCATATATAGTTCTTTTGGGTGGTCATGTGTTAATATCAGAATTTAAAGCACCTAACTTTATTTGTAAAAATGGTTTTCAGGCTTAAATGGCTAAAGTAAATAAGAAAGGGGAAGATATGATGAGCCAGACACAGGACTTGATATATGGTGAGCTGACTTCATTTTTCAATGATCCTACAATGCAATCGTGCCCCTATTTTCCAGATGAGCCTCAGAAAGAGAAAGTGGCCTGGCTGGAATTGAAACCAAACTTTTGCTGATCTCAAAAAATCTCATACTCTTTCCCCATCTACCTCAAATTTGTATTGGACACAACTGAGAGATGAATCCAGCTGGTTCAGACCCATAGCTCCTTCACAATTCCTTGACTCAAATTTTATGGTTTGAACACCATAAAGATCAAGTGCAGTGGCAAGGCAAGTACACATTTATCAAACATCTGCTATTGATAAACTAACTTTAAAATAAGAAAAAAATATTTTGAGAAGTGATTAAGATCCCAAGATTAAATGTAAGTTTGGCATGAATTCTCTAATTTAGACTGTATCAGAGAGCAGGCATTCTCCAGCTTCCTTAATTCATGGCACCCCTAGGCCAAAAGAAACAGCTAACCATTCTATTTATTAAGGAGGCTGGCCCTAGCAACTGAATGCATATGTATGTCCTCATATGTTATAAAAACTGTTTTAAAAAGTAATACATGTAAATTGAAAGAAAAATATTTTTGTTTCATTCTAAAATTACCATCATTACGTACTGACGGAAGCGTGCGTCTGCTGGGTACTGCGCAACTCTTCAGCCCTGGAGTGACCCACCTCCACACCTTGTTCCACATCCCCGTTCACTTGATACTTGCTTT
The DNA here is from genome assembly GCA_007922815.1 of Macrotus californicus. Lineage (NCBI taxonomy): Eukaryota > Metazoa > Chordata > Mammalia > Chiroptera > Phyllostomidae > Macrotus > Macrotus californicus. Next base: position 39,879 of record VMDR010005281.1, on the reverse strand, counting down.
TTATCAAAGCAACTGACGAAAACCCACTCACAAAGCTAGAGGACCATAAAAAAATGTTGCGAATTCTAATGGTGAAATTCTGAACTGTTTTGAGCTAGTAGCAGTTTGCATAAATCTAACAGATGTTGCGGTGTTGCCTGAGAAAATTTAAGTTATCCTTGATGTTTTTGTGAATGTACCACAGCACCCTGGGGTGCCTCAGGGGCAGGGCAAGTCTTCAGAACATCCTTTTTCTTTTTCTTCTTTCTTCCCTTCTCTTCCTCTCTCCCTTCATTTTTTTCTAGTTTATTTTATAATTATAAAACCTCTTGAAGCTTCATTTATAACTCAAATTCTCTCTCCATGACATAATATACACTGAAATTTCAACCAGGAATGAAGTCAGTAGAAAAGCATATGTTCTGACTGAAACACATATGGGATTCTGATGTTTATAGACACATTTCCCAGCAACAAAGCAAAGTTTTTAGCAAAGAATTCTTTACATTCTCATATTGACTATCTCACACTTAATGAAGAAGACAGAAAGAAAATGGGAGGGAGAGGGATGGTGAGGGAAGGAGGGAGGGAAGGAGGGAGGGAGGAACTTGCATTAGGTACGTGCACATGCTTGGAGCAGGACAACACGGAGGGAAGGAATGGGCTGCCCAGAACCCAGGCATCCACATGGTCAATCCTGGATACAGCTCTCTTGGCAAAGGTCAAGTTTAGGTGGAAAACAGGAGACAAGGGAGCAGGAAGAGTACACAGCATAAAAGCCTGGGCTTTAGAGTCAGGCTGTGTTCAAGCCCTTCCTCTGTAACTTAGTAGCTCTGGGTCCCTGGTAAGTTACTTAATCTTGTTTTAGATTTTTTTCCCAGTAAAATGGGGATGATAATAATACTTATCCCAAAGTTGATTTTTCAGAACTGATTAACACTTGTAAAGTACACATCAAAATATCTGGCACATTTATGGGCTGCACAGTTAATGGTAATCAATATTACTAAAATAGGGTTGACTTGCGGATGTCACACAGCCGAGGTAAGGTCTGCCAAAGAATGGCGAGGGTACAGAGAAGAAACAGTGGGGAGAATGGTAGAGTTCATGTCAATGAATGGATCACATCCAGAACTCTCTAGGTGGGAATGTAAGCTGGTATAACCAAGTAAGAAAACCGCTTGGCAGTACTTGCTGAAGCTGAGCATGTGCAGAGGACCCAACTCAGCAATCTAACTTCCAGATACGTGCTCAGCAAACGAACGCTTATATGTGTGCGCCAAAACACATGGTTAATGCAGCATTATTCATAGTAGCCAGGAAATTGGGGACAACTCGCCTGTAGAATAGTTCCATAGAACGTGGTATGCTCATATGACAGAATCCTATTCCGCAGTGAACGTGAATGCGCTACTGCTACACACAATGAACTGGGCGCGACTCACAGGTAACGCTGGGCAAGGGCGGATGTGACACAGTGCGTGTTGTACGACGCCCGTTACATCTAAGGCTCGCAGACAGGCAGGCCAATCTACGATGTTAGAAATGTGGTAGCAGTTGCCTTTTGGGGGCAAAATTAATGTCTGGGAAAGTGCACGGGGGGTCTCCTGGGGCTGCTTACAATCTGTGTTCACTTTTTGAAAATCCATCAAGCTGTCTCATGATTTATGTACATTTTCATCTGTATGCTTTGGTCTAATAGAATTTACCTTTAGGAAAAAAATTGGCCAAAGTACTGAAAAAAACCTTCCTGCAGATTGAATATTTGGGGCTCCCCCACTCCCAATTGAAGTGTTGAAACACAATCCCCAGTATGATGGTGGGAGGTGGGGCCTTCAGGAGATTACTGGGCCATGCGGGTGGACCTCATGGATGGGATTAGTCCTTTTATAAGAAGAGACCCACAGGGCTCCCTTAGCCCTCCCACCACCTGTGCACGCAGCCAGAAAACAGCCATGCGCGAACCACAATACACCCAATCTGCTGGTGCCTTGGTCTTGGACTGTCCAGCCTCCAGCACAGTGAGAAATGAACATCTACTGTTTACAAGCCACCCAGCCTGTGGTACTCTGTTATAGCAGCCTAACACGGACCTCTTTATAAGTTTCCTTCACAGCAGAGAGGGCCACATTAAAAGAAATGAGGCATCACCAGAGTTACGTTTACATAGTGCAGGTCAACCGTCCTGCCATGGCTGATTCTGTCTGAATCAGGAGGGGCTGGGTCAGCCTGCGGGAAGAACTCCCACAGCTCGGTGGCTGAACACAACAAAGAGCCTCGTCCTACACATCTAGCACACACCAGCAGGAGGCTCTGCTCCTCGCACTCACCTGGGGACCCAGGCCGAGGGAGGCGTCATCCTGGCGGGTACGCCCACAGCTGCCTCAGCAGTGGGAAGAGCACGGGCAGACTGTGCATGGGCTCTGAACGCGTCCGCCCCTGACAAGGACATGACCCTTGTGCTCCCACCTCCCTGGCCAAAGCAGGACACACGGGCAGGCCTGACACCAGAGACTGGGAGATGCGCAGCGGCACTGGGGCAGCAGGGAAACGGGCTGGAGAGGGGACAACCATCCTGATGACCACACGTGCTCTTGGGGCTCCCAGACTCAGTCACAGGGATAGTCCCAGCCATGAGAGAACTCCGGTGTCCACACCCACCGCATCCTTCTCTCCTCCCTCCCTCCGATGGGGGGCCACGGAGAAAAGCAAGCTGGATTTCCAGACTGTTGCCATGCCTCTCACTACCTGGCACCAATACAGCAGCTGACATCACATACAACGACTTTCTGGGGAGCAGTGGCCAATTAATTTGCTGGACCAACGAGCAGAGCGGAGCTGCAGCCGAGTCAGGGTAAGTGACAGGGCAGAGTGGAGAGAATCACGGATGGCTGGAACAACCCCTGAGAATCCCCACCATGGTCAGTCACGGGGGCAGTGGGACTGTTAGAAAGCTGGGTGTATCATTCTCTCACAGGAAGAAAAAAATGAAGGAGAGTAGAGAGAAAGGCATAGAGCCAGAGGGGAGGCTAAAAATAAATAAGCAGGTGAGAGGGATACAGCGGGGAAAGAATGAGATTGGAGAAGTAGAAATAAACTTCCCGTCTCAATTCAGTATAAAGCTTCTCTTATGTATAAAGTGTGACTCTAGGCTTCAGGTAGTATTTTCACTTCTGCTAAATGTATAGCTTTTGTTAAATGCATACCTCATCAGAATCCACTGTTTATTAACTAAGAAATGAGTGCATATATCTCAAGAAAGGAAGAGCCCTGCAGGCTGCTCCTCTCTGCCAACAGTGCTCCCCCTTCCTGCTGAGCAGCCAGGGTGATCCCAAGTGGATGGGCCACTGCAGGACCCCTGGAGGCGCACGGGTAGATCTCTGCGTTTTAAATGAGATTCCTCTTAGAGTCATATACCAGTGTCGGGAGAAATGTACCAACACTGAAGTTTCAGGTTTTTTTTAAACTCACCATTTGATGACATAATTAAATTTTAATTTGGATTCCTTACAAGACACATAAAAGGCTGAAACATTCTGAGATAAAAGGAAGAGCTGAACACGGTTATAGGATTAAAGATGAAAAATGTCCTATGGTAACCACAGAGCACCTGATTTCCCTGTGCTGATACAATCCAAATAACTTCTTTAAATTCTGATGATTTGTTTATTACAGCAATTCCTTTTATTGTGAAAGAAGTCACTTCATTTAGTAAAGGCCCATGACGTCAGGTAGAAATAAACATTTGGTGTAATCTGTCAAAATGTCAGAAAAAGGGCACAGTTTGTTTTAGATGAATCCAGTTTTTGAAATGCTATGAGCGCTAAAGAAGTGGGTGATCCCTCACACTTCTCCAGCTGTTGCCGAGAGTCCTTTAACGGCAGACTCCTCTGCGCATTCAAGGTCCAAAAATAGGTGTTGCTATAGACTTTTCAGGAACACATCTGCTGTGAAAAATAAGACGTTTGTCACTCTGGGACTCCAAACTAAGCAGGAAAAAGGAGATACATTGAAAAATGTTTATTAAAGATTGAAAAGTCTTTCCACGTAAGGAAAAGGGGGCCAGACCCACTCTGCTGTGCGTCAAGCTCTGACTTGAAGATCGAAGGCTGAAGGAGATGCAACCTCTTGCATTTCTTGCTAAAAATAACCCTAAAGGAGCTTGGTCTAAAAGCTATTCTAGGCAGCTGTTACTACGTTGTAGATCGAATGCCAGTGGGCCCGACTCCATGAGAGACAAGGTAAGCCTCATTAAAAAGTGCGGCTAGAAAGGAGGCAAGGAGATCAGTATAAATCACTGCTCTTTAGAACTGATGTGGTCGCTTTTCTGTGCACTGAAGATTTTACTTAGGAATTTCTTCCTCTTCACAGATGCTTCACTGAGTTGTGTTTTAATTACAGACCTTGACCAAAAAAGCAAAAAGAAGAGCGGACAGAGCCAGGCCTGCGGATGCCATCAGTGCGCACTCCCGGTGTGGCCTGCGCCGCGGCGGCACCGCCCTGGGGCCCGCTAGGTCTTGTCGAGTCGCAGCAGAGGTGTGGGACGCGGCGCTCTGGGGCTTCCCAAGCCTGTTTCTGAATGCCTATGAAGGGAGAAACAAATATGAAAAAATAATTTTAAAATGCAAAGAAAGTCCTATTGTGGTGTCAAAGTAATGGGTCCCTAGAAAAGAACCTCTTTTTTTTTTTTAAATTGAGATATAACTGACATATAACATTATATGAGCTTCAGGAGTACAACATGATTCAGTGTTTGTATATACTGTGAATGACCACCACAGTAAGACTACATAACATCCATCACCACACAGTTATAAATTTATTTTTTTTGTGATGAGTAGTTTTCGTGCATGTTATTTTTATGAGTTAGTGTTTTTGTTTCCTTTGGATATATTACTACAAGTGGAATAGCTGGATCATATGGTAGTTCTGTTTTTAATTTTGTGAGGAAACTCATACTGTTTTCCATAGTGGTTGCACCAATTTATATTCCTACCAAGAGTGCACAAGGGTTCCCTTGTCCACATCCTTGCCAACACTTGTTGTGTCTGTCTTTTTAATAATAGGCATTCTAACAGGTGTGAGGTGATGTCTCACTGTAGTTTTGATTTGCATTTCCCAGATGATGAGTAATACTGAGATCTTTTTATGTACCTGTTAGCTATCTATATGTCTCCTTTGGAAAATGTCTATTCAGAGCCTCTGTTCATTTTTTAATCAGATTTTTAAAATTCTATTCAGTTGTATGAGTTCTTTATATATTTTGGATATTAACCCCTTATCAGATATGCCATATCCAACGTGAAAGTATTCTCTGCCATTCAGCGGGTTGCCTTTGCATTTGGTTGATGGTATCCTTTGCTGTGCAGAAACATATCAGTTTAACATAAGCAGGAGCTATCAGACTTCCTGTCAAGATGGCAGCACAGGCAGACATGGCTCTTCACACAACCACATCAAAATTACAACTAAGATGCAACCATCAGAAATGGAGTTGAATGGAAGTCTGACAGACTTCCACAGCAGCACGAAATGCCTTTGAACGACTGTTTCCCTGCTCATTCTGCCCTTCCAAGCTCTCCATCAGTCTCCTGGTGGCACTGTCGGCCTTGGCTGGGAAGTGGGGAGTTGCAGCTCACCATGCACAGTAGAAGCACTGGAACTGTACTCTACAGAAATTTCTTTGGCAGGAAGACGGAGGGTAGGCTGAAGGGAGTGGAAAGAACAGGGGCAGAGAATGCAGTGGTGAGTGCTGGTGATCGATGAGGTGGGGGATGAAGATACCCTGTGTCAGGATGATGGCGGAAGGATGGACGGGAGAAACAAAAGCCTTTTGATGTAGAATCAACAGGACTTGAGTTCAGATGAGTGGGTGTTGAGAGGGAGAAATAATAGGAATGGGGAAATAAAGATAACTTTTACAAACCAATATCCACCAGCTAATATTTACATGTAATAGATGTGGAAGAATTCTTGTTTTGACTGTAGGAAACTAACTGAAAAATTAATAAAACCGTTAACCACAAGGGTAAATCTCTCAGTGGGATGGCAGTCAAACCATTACTGCTTCTGTGCTTAGCAGGGTTCTGGGCCTCAGGGCACTCCCAGGAGCCTCTGCACTGTGAGCCCCACCCAAGAGGCACCCTGCTGGACAGACAGAGCTGGCCTCCCTGCTGCAGTGGGACAGGGCCGGGGCTCAGTGGTGTACCCATCTGGTCCCGCCCTGGGAGGCCATGCTCCTGTAAGACTGGCTTCCTGCGTGGTGTTTTGGAGCTGGAAACATGTTGACAAACTTTCATTTTAATTGACTAAAAATAGCTCAAGGTCTCCGAGACAGCACTCATGGAAACAGCAACCTTGAGACAGAATGCAGTCCTTCAGCAGAAATGAGAGAAACTAGTGAGCTCCTCCAAAGCAGCGAGGCTAATTCATCTCTCGGTTCTGGGAACCAGGGGGTACTCAGTAGAGTTTAGGAAGGGATGAAATGAACCAGTGAATGAATGAGTGAGTGTAAGGCGTGTATTCCAGATGAGATGTAACCGATCAAACACATGCCTGCCTACGTCTCTGGTGATCACAGTATCCAGGGCACTTTTCCATGTGAGTCCTGAGTTGTTGCTTCTAGCTAATAAACCATCACTTCTTATGTCTGGGTTTACAAGACCAGAACTAAGAGGCTGATTAATTTTTCCTGGGCCCGAGTTTAACTTTATATATTTTTTAAAGATTTTATTTATTTATTTTTAGAGAGAGGGGAAAGGAGGGAGAAAGAAAGGGAGAGAAACATCAATGTGTGACAGAAACATGATTGGTTGCCTCTCGCATGTGCCCCAACCAGGGACTGGCCCGGAACCGAGGCATGTGCCCTGACCAGGAATTGAACTGATGACCTTTTGCTTTGTGGAATGGCGCTCAACCAGCTGAACCACGCCAGTCAGGGCCTGAGTTTAACCTTTTTGAGTCCTGTGGCTTTGAGGAACCGATGAAGACTATAGACTGTTCCCCTGAACAGTGTGGACGTGCTTGTGCACATATGCACACAGCCCACTCACACATCTGTGCTTGACTTTGGGGGGGTTCAGAGACACCCTCACCCAGGAGCAGAGCCAGGTATCGTGGGGCCTCTTTAAGAAAACATATTATATTAATATAAAATTAGGTAGAGAGCCTTGGAAGGGGGTCCCTGAAAGTGTGAGGCCCTGAAACTTCAGCTCTGTTAGTTTCTGGAAAATCCATTTCTGCTCTTTCCCATTCTGAATGCCAGATCTTGGTAATGCGCATGCAGTTCAGGAAACTGCCCCTTGGTGAGCGCGGGTGCCAGGCCAGGAGTGAGGCTGACCTGGGCAGGCCTAGGGGGGGTTAAGCATTAAGGACTTGGCTGGGTTCCTGATCCATCCTGCTTCACAAAGCCGCGGTACAGGCAATGCGTCTGTGCTCTCAGCCTAAAAAAAACCTTTTGACTTTTGATGATAGTTTCTCAAAATTTCTTCCTCTCTTCCTTCCAACTCATTTGCCATAAAATTTTGCTCAAAATATAAAAGGTACCTATTAAACTACCACAGTGTGATTATTTGTGCTTGTGTTCAACTTAGTCACTCTTCCTTGGGTGTTGATTTTTTCCCTCTACCCTCAAACATTCAACACAAGGGACCATCACAAGCATTCTGCTGCTGAGCCTCCGTCCTGTTCCTGGTGAACAAGTCTGCACCACAGAGTCACAGGGAGGGAGCAGCAGGCACCCCGAGGGTGGGGCCCGACAACAGCAGGAGAGGGAAAATGTAGCCGGACTCCACTGTGCTGGGCTTCTATGACGCATCTTCACTTTCTACCAGCCCATGATCACGGTTAGAGGGGTTTCATGATATGTTTTAGAATATCAGATTCAGCAACGTTTCTCAGATGACACAGTAACTGTGGGCAGCCAGTTCTGTACATTTCAACTGTCACTTCCACAGTGACATGGAAGGAGAAGGAATTTAGAAATACAGGAAATACAAGGACTTTCTCATAAAGTCCAAGATGCTCAAATATCGAAATGTACAACTAGAGCAGATTTCCAGAGTTAGAAGCAGCATTTGTGAGCAGGAAATAATGTAGCATTTTCATAATGTAATGAAGATAAAACATGTTTATAGGTAAAGTGGTGAGACATAACCAACAGTAAAAGTTTACACACACACACACCCCGATGTATATAACTGATTTTACAGAAAAACTTACGGTAGATAGTTCTGGAAAGTAAACAGAAGACTCGAACCATCCTTAAACCCCTTAAACAATAACGCACCAAGTACAAAGAAAGTTATTGCTTACTAAAACTAACCAGACATCAGCTCTCAGACTTACAATTTTTAAGAAATAAAATTCCATTTAGAAATGCCTTTTACAAAACAGACAGAATGTGAAACAAGGTAGGAAATGACCTTTGTTTGGTCAAAAAGATCCCCGTACTTATCCGGGGACAGGAGACGAAGGGCACGCCGATGAAGTGTTAACTGTGATTAACACGGACTTTCCTTCCCTTGTAAATTTCAGGGCTCTCTCATTTGCTAACTCTTAAATGTATCCTACTAATTTTCAAAAGTATAGTTTTATCAAACCCTACGAAAGCAATAAATGTGTTACAGTGGAACCAAGCACATACAACAAAAGCAAAACACGAACAACTTTATGGTTCAGAAACGTTAGGGATGAGATTTCAATCAGTTAGAGATAAATGAAGAGAGTGGAGAAAATGTAATCCAGTTTGGGGATAACAACAGCCCATCTCTCAGTATTTCCCCTTCTCCAGCAGTCACACAGGGGCTGTCGGGGGACAGAGGGGCAGGCAGGCCTTCTGCCCGAGCAGTTAGCGCCCAGACCAGTTAGTTCTGGGAGGCCGAGCGCCTGGGCTCTGGGCTGTACTCCCAGGTCCATCTGAGGGTTTGGGGGCAAGTGATCTATCTTCTCTTTGCCTCCACTCAAAATCATCAGTAAAATGGAGATACTGCTAGTGCTTGCACAACATGGGGCTGTTGTATCAGATGAGATGTGTACATTAAGTGTCTTAAACATCTGAAACTCAGATGAGATTAACATACTCCATAGTAGTCTGTGGTTCTCCTAGAATATGTAAATGGCGTATTCTTTTCACAAAATGGAAAAGTCACTGTTTTGCTTTTCAAATACGATGAACTGGTTTAAGCTATTTTTGTTCCTTACCCGTGTCATCAGGAGGCACGCGGCACAATGAATGAAGACAGGCTTCAGACTGCACAGACCAGAAATGGAACCCCAGTGGAGACATCCATCCACTGTGTGACTTGGGGCAAGTGGTTTAAGCTCTCTAACCCTGACCAGCTCTTCTGTGAAGCAGGAATATCAATATCTACCTTAAGATGTTGAAAGACTTGAAAATCACATGCCCAGAACCCAGGCAGAGTGCCTGGGGTACAGAATGTTTCAATAAAGGGCTACTATTGCATGACATTCCAGGAGTGTGGCTTGGAAAATGGAGAAGGCTTAAAAAACAGATGAATCCCATGTCCCTCATCAACAGTCCCAAGGTGATCAACTCCTATCCGTGTACCATCCCCACAAACACTTGCCCATAAAGGAGAAGCTTTGCTCACTGTGAAGCCAGCACCTCTTCTTCCCTGGGCACTCGATCTTTAGAGCGAACCTTCTGGAAAGGTGCTGAACTAAAACCATCCCAATATAAGAAGGGAAACCTGGACTCCACAAGTTACAAAGAGGGATTCAACTGTCAGGTGTGCCAAGGACCCATTTTTAGCTGCCTTTTCTTTCAATCTCTAATATCACTGTAATGCTGTTTACAAGGGAACTAAAAAGGAGAGAAAAAAGCCACTGTGGACCCCGCAACTATACGTAAAACATTTCTGCCCTTGCTCTGTGCCCTGCCTGAACCAGCCATCTCCCCTCTACCCATATTCACCCCTGCCTTCTGTTCTCACTGTTCTCTCAGGCCTCAGGCACCCGGACCTGCAGCAGGAAAGTCTCTCCCAGCTAGCGCATAGCCAGGCAGGGGGAGGTGCTCCCACTCTGGGGGCCTGCGGCTGAGCGGCACTTATCAGCAGCAGTGCATGTCCTGTCTGCCGCTGTCCCCTGCATGGTCCTGTGTGCGCTCCTTCAGAGCAGGGCTGGCCTGGCTCTCCGATGGATGCCCAGAGCCAACACCAGGGAGGGGACAGTGTAAGCTGAAAGGATATTCTTTAGTTTTACACACACACACACACACACACACACACACACACACACACACACACACACACACAAATAGTCTTTATATGAATTGCCAGTTACCTATCCTTGTATTTATTAGACTGTAAGGTAAATGGGACACAAAATCAAACATCACCAATGCTACAGAGTATAAATATAAAATAGCCTGGGGGAGGGCAGGAATAAAACTACCAGCAGAGAAGCAGAGGGGTGCCCTAGTTGTGTATTGCTACATTAACAAATGCCCACAAACCTGGGGTCTTAAGTCCGGCTTCTTGAGGCTGCCTGTATGTGGTCCTTTCCTCCATTTAGGGCCACTAACATAGGCTTTTTATAGGCACCCTTGTGATTTACAATGGACCCAGGTAGATAATACATGACAATCTCAAGATCTTTAACTTTATCACATCTTTAAAGTCCCTTGCCATGTAGGGTGACATATTCACAGGTTCCTGGGATTAGGACATGAATGTCTGGGGTCAGGGGCACATCACTGCGCCCATTATTCAAGGTATCTGTGATCCTCCAAGATCGCATTACCCCACTGGAAAGCGTGCTCGGTTCAGGCAGAGCTGACCTAGCTGCAGAAAGAACACGTGCCACCAGAGCCCAATGCTCTACACATTCAGAAGGCAAGGGGCACAGGGCGCCCCTGGGTGACTGCACGGCTAGTGACCCTGAAGCTTCCTGGTGGAGGAAGACAGGGGGCCTCCAGGGCTCCGCTTTTGCTAAGTCCTTTTCCTTTCTTTGAGCTCATGCCAACCCGCTGAGGTAGCTGCCTGCTAAGAAAATGGTCCTCCACGGCCAGCCACATTTGTCCTGCTCATAGCCCTCTCAGCCTCAGGGAAAAGGGACCTGAAGGAGAGGGTACCTAGGAAATGGCCAATCAAGGTGCTCTGAAGAGATATTTGCATCTCTACTTATTCCTTTGCATTCTGTAGTTACATTTTCATGCAGTTGCAAGTATCCTTTTCTGGGGAGCTGGATGGGCATGAAAGAAATTCATGCTGTTCAGAAGAAGCCTGTCATGTACATCCTCTTCCTTCTCATAAAAATTTGCATATTATAATATGTAATATGGCCAAAGAACCAGAAGCACAAGGATCCAGCAAGAAAGGTGAAGGACAGACTCTATGCAGAAATTCTAAGTAGCATATCTAGAGGACACTCACCACATGCCCAGCAGAGCCCTAAGGACCCTACATGTACTCTCTCCTTTACACCTTCCAACCTCCTAGGAACATCCTTAACATGCGTTACTCCCAGCTCTAAGTACTCACCCAGTTTACAGAGAGCAGGCATGAATGGTGAAGCAGAGCAGAGGCTTGGCTTTAATCATACTAAGTTCAGACTTGGTAGTAATCTATCATTTATAATGTAATATAAAGAAATAAGAAAAGTCGAAGCACTGCAAAATTATTAAGATGACTATCAAGATCAAGATTCCTACCAAACACCTTTTACTGCTGCACAATCCCACGAAGGTAATGGTGGTATTTTTGTGTTCCTCTACAGAGGACCCTGCAGAACAGCCAGCCTCAGGTCACGCACAGCCTCTTCCCGTTACCTGTCCTGCCGCGGCGAGCCATGAGAGCTCGTCAGTGTGACCTGTAGATGGCACACTGCTGAGTTTTCTCTGAACATACGCACACATACTTGATCTGCTCACATTAGAACATGCGGCAAAATGTGTTTTAATGAGGAACAGTTGGTCTGGTTCTGCTCAAATAAAAGATATCCCTGTAAGAGAGCTGCCACCTGTCTTCCCATCTTGCAGCGCAGCTTCTAAATGAGTGCTTCTGTCCCTGACACCGGCAGGTGTTGCCAGGGCCCCGAAACCACATTCACCGTGCCAGCTCCCTTCCTGAAATTGACAGACGACCTCGGTCCTGTGCTTGGTGTCATTACCAGACACCGAGACGTACAGGAGATTATGGTGACAAGCTACCTTTCTCCATTATTCTTCAAATTGGGAGCATCTTAATACATAACTAGGATTGCCTAATTATCACCATACCAAAGATGTTAGCACTTTTCCCGTTCTTACAGGCTATGCCAACAATGTTATATGAATTGTCCATTAGCATTATTGGTATCCTGGCATGTAGCAGAATCACCAAATTAAACTTGGAATCAATTACACTTTTTCGTTTATTTTGGGAGAACATTTACATTTTAAAACCTCTGTCACAGACTTACACGATGACAGCACAGCACTGTCAGGCCTTCAGCGTCACTTTTGGGCATTAGCAATTCTAAATCAGACGTTATCTGTATCTGATTCCCCTGCCCCCACTTCACATGTCATTGCCATCAGGCCATTAGAGCTGCGAAGAATATTTTAAACTGGAACACACACACACACACACACACACACACACACACACACATCACTCTAATCTTGTTTTTTTTTAATCTTATTTTGGTGATAGCAGAGTAAACACAAGGCTTTGCTAATAAGGCCAAACAGAAATTACTAAACTATCTACCGTATGATCAAATGAAGTTCAGATTCTATTCTGAATAACTTTGCCTTGACATTCACCAAAGGAGATCTGACATGTCCCCGTGTGATCTCGGCGACCCCTCTCTTTCAGAACACCCAACCCTCGGGCTTGAACTGCGCCAAATGAAAGAAGGAATAATCACACCAAAAACCGAAGCTCTGCATCAGTCCATCACTAAATGCTAACTCTGTGTAAGATCTCTCTTCATTCAACTCAAGGGATATGAAAGCAACTCAGCTCCCTGCTTTTAACGGACTCACAATATTTGTTATGTATAAATTTTTCTCGGGGCTCGGAGGCACTGTTAGAGCATGAAGCGGGCGCTAACAGGGATGAAGAAGGAATAGTTCAAGAGCTCACAATTCAAGATAAATTAGGGTTTAGGATCTTTTTTTTTAAAGCCTGAAAATATGGCCTATGGACATAAGTCTATCAGAAACCAAATATGTAATCAATGCGAGGAAATTTTCTTAAAATATACATTATGCAGTGATGTATACTATCAGAAAAGAATCTCAGAATCTCCTGATTTTGAAAAGTTTGCTTTGAATGCAAGGTTATCTTTAAATCAGAAAGCTATCTCGATCATCATTCCCTTTTACTCTGGAAAACATAAATTCACGGAAGCACCTCTTTGGGAAGCATCCCTCGTGCAAACTGCAACAAGGAGTGAACGAAAGGTAGCTGCTCAGCGTCTCTAATGCCTTCCCAACCCTCCGGTTGTGGGGCTCTTTCTGAGCACCCCACCCTCTTTAACGCTCTCAGTCTGTAATGCAGCACCAACGTCTGTGCGCAGGAGCTCCCGCATTCCTGAAAATAAGGGGGCGTTGCGGGGTGGGGGATCAGATGCAGAACCACACAACGCAGCAGCAAACTTTTGCCAGCGGCACTGCGCTGGGGTTTGTTTACACAGAACCTCTTTCGTTCTTGAAAAACGAGGGATAGCAAGCTTGGCCAAAAGGATGTTATCAGAGATCTGGCATCTTAGCTGGAGATACATCTATTTTTACTTCATAATTATTAATTTTTTTCCTCAAAAGAGGAGGATTTTTTACTAGACATACTTTAGGAAATCACTCTAGAACTTAGGTAGCTCTCTTCCAATAACTCTCAGCCATAGATGTATGGACAAATACACATACACACACACACACACACACACAGACACACGCAGCCTTGAAATAAAGAAGGGACTGAGAGGCTCACTTAAAACTATGAAGTCAAAAATTTATATGGAACCACAGAAGGCCCAGCACAGCAACAGCAATCCTGAGACAGAAGAACGAAGTTGGAGGAATCATACCACCTACTATCAAGACAACCCACAGAATGGGAGAACATATTTGCCAATACATCTGATAAAAGGTTAATATGCAAAATTTATGAAGTACTTACAAAACTCAACACCATAAAAACAAACAACACAGTTGAAAAATGGGCAAAGGACCTGAAGAGACATTTCTCCAAAGAGGCCATACAAATGGCTGATTGTGAAAAGATGCTCAATGTCACTAATCATCAGAGAAATGCAAATTAAAACCACAATGAGATACCATCTCACACCTGTCAGAATGGCTATCATCAATAAATCAACAAACAGCAAGTGCTGGTGATGATATGAAGAAAGGGGAATCTTTTTGCACTGTTGGTGGGAATGCAGACTGGTGCAGCCACTGTGGGAAGCAGTATGGAGACACCTAAAAAATTAAAAATAGATCTTCCTTTTGACCCAGTGTTCTCACTTCTGGAAATGTATCTGAAGGAACCCAAAACACTAATTCGAAAAAACATAAACACCCCTATGTTCACTGCAGCGTTATTTACAATCGCCAAGATATGGAAACAGCCCGAGTGCCCATCAGTAGATGGGTAGATAAAACAACTATGGGATATTTACACAACGGAATACTACTTGGCCATAAAAAAGAAGAAAAAATTTTCCCTTTGTGTTAGTATGTATGGACTTGGAGAACATTATGCTAAGTGAAATAAGCCAGTACCATATGATTTCACTCATGTGGAATCTAATGAACAAACTGGTCTAACGAGGAAAACAGACTCATAGATGGAGAACAGGATGGCAGCTAGTGGGGAGGGGGTTCAGAGGTGGAGGGATTGAGCAAAAGGGAAAAGGACTCATGGACACAGACAACAGTGTGGGGATTGCTGTGGGGAGGAGGGTGTAAGGGGACTAAATGGTAATGGAAAATATAATAAAGGTTAAGCTTTAAAAAGGAAATATATAAGAAAAGAACTATGAAGTCTGTAATCCCAGTGTTCACGACAGTGGCAGAAATCTGAACTCTTCTATTCTGCATTATTGACTGCGACAAGCACTAGTACCGACTACAGCTGCTCCATGGGCGTGACGACGTGGAAGGAAGAAAGGAAAAGTAAAATGGGTCAAGATGCTCTACTGACGATGGAGTCCTTTCGATAATCTCTTAAACCAGCCTCGTTCCATGGAGTGCACGAGGAGCTGTGAACTAGGATGTTGAGAAAAACAACAACTGGGTATATTAGAGTTAATATTTAAGTAATCAATTCAAAACAATTACTCCTAGGAATTTGTTTCAACTAGGTAAACACGAGAGGTGTTGGCAGATGTTTGTGCTTTAAGTGAAGAAGCAGCCACGATATTAACAGCTATCACAATGCAACCCTCTCATCCTGTTCTAAGTATCATTTTCGTTGACTGGAGACACGGATTTAGCATCACTCAGTTCCATGAACAGCATAGCATGAATAAAGGAGATGGCATGTGCTTTGTCCTATCTCGAAGAGTCTCATAAATGATGAGCTCACATGTAAAATGTTTCCTATAGATCACCACGATAATTACTCAATTTGAAAAACTGAGATAAACTAGTTGAGAAAACTTATCTGGTATATGCTGTAATTCCCCGGGACTCAGTCACCTGGAGAAAGTTCACATCTCTGCGTATTTGCCTATCACATCCATAGGTCCATTATGTGGGCTTCCAAAAACCCATTCCAAGGCATGCCTATTCCCTCTTTCTACTGGATTTTTATGGAATATAGACAGTTTTTAAAAACTAAAAATAATCATCTATCATCTTTCAGAAGTCACTTAAAATAACTGCAAGAAGATTGATATTGAGGAACTTAATAATGTATATGGTTATAAAAGTGTGGCAGGCAGCCTCTAAGAGGCCGGCCCCCAGTGATGCTGGCCTCCTGATATTCACATTCTGTGTAACACCTTTCCCTTGCCTACGGGTTGACCTTACTGCCATACTTCTGATTAACACTTGACATAAATGATGGGATGGCACTCCTGAAATTAGGTTACAGAAAACTGGCTTCCCTCATTCTCACTCTGCTTGCCTGCTCTGTGGGAAGCCAGCTGCCATGTGTGAGCTGCCTGTACGGAAGCCCCCATGAGAAGTGACTGAGGGAGACCTCTGACCAAGAGCTAACAAAGGACCAAGACCTCAACTTAATGACCCATGAGAAACACAATCCTGGCATCAACCCGGAAGTGAACTTAGAAGCACCTCCACCCCCAGGCGAGCTTTCCGTTGAGACAGCACCCCTGGTTAACACCCTGATTGCAGCCTCATGCCTGGCATTGCGACAAAGGTACTCAGCTAAGCTGTGTCCAGATTTCTGACCCACTGAGTCTCTCAGATAACAAATGTTTGTTGTTTTGAGCTGCTAAACTCTGAGGTAATTTGTTATACAGCAAGAGATAACTAATACAAAAAGGCAGAGGGCTAGAAACTGATTCACATAAAAGTTGAAGCATTACTCATAACGATATTGTAGACCAAGGAAAGGTTGACTTTCAGGAAAATTTTCCAGAACAACTGATTATACACACATAAAACAATGAAATTTTGCACCTATCTACCACGCTTAAAAATCAATTACAGGTAGATTGATTACTTACCTAGCAAAGGCAAGACTGCAAAAATTTAGAAGGCAGTATGGGCAGAAAACCTTTCTAATCCACAGGGGTAGGAAAATCATTCTTAAATCACAAAAATACACACAGTTCTATGGGTACCAAAAAGAGGTTAAAACACAAACCACAAACTGGGAAAAGACACTTGCTTCCGTTATAGCTAACTTTACATACAGAAATCTAAAAATCGATGAGATGGTATCAATTCAATAGAAGAAAATGAGCAAATGACTTACACAGTTCCTTTACTGAAGCGGAAATCTGAATAAATATATAAAGAAAGCAGTAAATCTATTAAAATGTGCCCAACGTCATTTATAATTAGAGAAAAACAAGTATAAAACACAGTGAGATATAAATTCACATGTACCAGGTTGACAAAAAATAAGAGGTCTACCGATATCAGGGTGGATGCGAATGCAGAGGCACCAGACCACTTCGGCTCTGCTGCAGGGGATGGTCTAAAAATTCCCACGACCACTTTGGGAAACGGGGGCATTATCTGGTAAAGTGGGAGCTGTGCACACCTGACCACCTGCAATTCCACTCTTGAGCGTATCACCCAGACTGCAGAAATCACTGCAAGCAGGGTCAATCTCAAGTCCCCGTCGAGGTTTATGTGATTTAAGTTAGAAGCTCTAGCAGGGTTTAGAGAGGAGAGGGGCGTGGGGCAGGGTTTGGTCAAAGGTAGAACAAGTAGTCTGGGGGTGCAAGGCACAAGCTGTGGAGTCCGGACTCCCTGAGAACATATTAACTCTCCACGGTGTCTCCCTAACAACTGCCTCCCCCACCCCACCCTGCTGAGGATTTATTGGCATAAATGTAACCATATAAAAACACAAATTATGAAAAACACAGTCACAATGTGCCCTCTCCACAACTCCCTGCACCCTGAGCCCAGGCCCCTAAAACCTCCTTCTGACGAAGGGAGAGGAAGGAGGGGCAGAAACTGCCCAATGCCACAGCTCCTTGGCCTGTGCATGGCTGGCCTGGCTATGGTGGACCAGGCGCCGTCTCAGTGCATCTGGTAGTTGGTGGAGTAGGACAGCTCACACAGCTGGCCCTTGAAGTCCAGGTCAGTGGTGAAGTCCAGGTTGTGATTATTCTTGGCACTGGATTGCATGCCAATGGTGCCAACACTCTCCTTGCCTGTCTTCACTGTCAGGTAGTCAGCCCTGCTGATGTAGAGCACCTTCTGTTTCCAGTGCATGTATGGTGACTCAGGGCTGCTGGAGAAGCCGGTCCTCTGGTGGCTGCAGGTGAACTCGATGTTCAAGTAGGCCACTAGGGAAGGCATGAGGTGGCTCCATTTCACTTGCAGGGAGAAGGGAGAAGGGAGACGTGAAGGTCAGCTCTTCCACCTTCACAGTGTAGATGTCCACCTCCTTTATGAGGCAAGCATTGGTGACAAGCTGCTTGGGGCCCACCACATCCACCAGGGGCTTCTCGGTGTCCACGTCTTTGATACAAGACATGTCAAACCCATACACTTTCTCCCACCAGTGGATCTTGTAGTCTTTGTACTGTGGTCCTTGATGGCTGTCACGTACAGCCTGGCTCAGTTGGGGACGATGAGGCCATCAGGCACCAGCCGCTTGTCTAGGGCATGGAACACAGAGTGAGCATTGACTGCAGAAGAGACAGTAGTTGCCCATCCACTTGTTGACGATGATGTCAACCTTCCCTACTGGAAGCTCCACCTCCTCTACCTTCCCCTAGATGATGGTCACACTTGGTCTAACTTGTTGGCTTTGACAATCTTTACTGCATAACCAGAGACACTGGGAAACTTGATCCTGATGACCTTGTGGGCCCAGCCTTGGCAGCAGACACGCAGAGAACTCCTGTGCCCGAACCCACACCCAGCACCGCCTTGTCCTAGAAGAGGTGCCGGTTGTGAAACACAGAGTTGTGGTAGATGAAGGTGCACACTTCATTCTTCAGCATCTCCTTGTGGATGCCAAAGTGAGCACAGGAGTCAAAGTAGTCATCTTTGGACGTCATGTCCTCAGGGCTGGGCTTCTCGATGCTTCCTGCTTGGCCACAGGAGACCTCCCTGATGCAGTTCACGGCCTTGGCTGCCGCCATCTTCACCTACTCCTCAAGCTGCTGAGATCCCCTCCACCACTTCCTTTTTTAAGATCGGTCCCAGTAAGTAACCTACCTTTTCTCCTTTAACACTCCTCCTTTTCCATCTCTGAGTTCCTAAGGTGCTCCCCACCACCTTTTAAAAAATGACTGGCCAATGTGGAAAATGGATGGGATATAAATGGTCACTCAATTGTCAATAACGCATCTTCTCATTTTTCACTTTGGGTCTATGGGATAAAGTCAGTCTCTGTATTCATTTCTAAGGCTGCTGTAACAAATTTTCACAAACTGAATGGCTTAAAACAACACAAACTCATCGTCTTCCCCTCCAGAGCTCACCAGTCTGGAATGAGTCTCACTGGACCACAAGTAAATGAGGTGTCACCCTCCTTCTGGAGACTTCAGGGGAGATCCATATTCTTGCCCTTTCCAGCTTGCATTCCTTGGCTCCTGACCCCTTTCCATCTTCCAAAATTAGAATTCTCTCCACTCTGACCTCTGATTCCCCTGCTGCCCTTTTACTTTTTTTTAAATTGTATTCTTTCCATTATCATTTACTCCCATTATAACCCCTTTCCCTGCCTCCCTGCCACAATCACCCCACCGCTGTCCATGTCCATGAGTCTTTTTTCCTATTTACTCCCGCTCTCCACCTCCTAACCTTCCTGCCCTGAGTTGCCATCATATACTCTATCTATGAGTCTGTTTTGATTTTGCTTGTTAGATCAGTTTGTTCATTAGATTCCACACATGAGTGAAATCATATGGTATTTGTCTTTCTCTGACTGGCTTATTTCACTGAGTATGTTCTCCAGGTCCACCCATACTGTCACAAAGGGTAAAATTGTCTTCTTTTTTTAAGGCTGAGTAGTATATTCTATTGTGTAAAGGTCCCATAGTTGTTTTACCCACTCATCTACTAATGGACACTTGGGCTGCCTCCATATCTTGGAGACTGTGAATAATTCTGCAATGAACACTGAGGTGCTTATGTTCTTTCGAATTGGTGTTTTGGGTATCTTTGGCTATATTCCCAGAAATGGGGTCTCTGCATCAAAAGGTAGATCTGGTTTGGAAAGCAGTATGGAGATGCCCTTTTCTTTTTAAGAACTATCTTGATTATACTGGGCCCACCTGGAAGATCCAGGATAATAAGGTCAACTGATAAGTAAATGTAATTCCTTGTACAACTCAATCCCTTGGTCCCCAGCATATTCACATGTTCTTGGGATTAGGACATGGACACCATCGGGGGCTGTTTTTCTGCCTAACACAAGCCCTGTGGGTGATAATGTAGAGTAGAGCTGTTGGGTACAAATATTTCAGAGAATAACAGCATCCTCTAGAATACTTAAATGTTTCCCAATAGAGGACCATGAGAAAATGCCTTAACTTCTACTAACTTTTACATTTTGGATTCTTCATGTGAAAAATGAGTTGTTTTAAAAAAAAAGAAAAACTAGACCCAATTCTGCCTGTTCTATGGCTCGCAATCTAAAAACAAGACATGGAGTTGCAGAGCTGGAGTGACGTGATCTAAGGTGGAGGCGGAACACGAATTCTTGTGGGGTGTAAGATGTGTCACCCACAAGCAACAACACTGGGATTTCATAGGGTGTGGCTGAATGGATAACTCTTTATACCTCCCGTGTCTGTGCCTTCCTTCACTTAACTAAGTAATGCTCTCCCTGGTCTTGACCATGTGACTGACTTTGGCCGGTGGGATGTTATCAAACATAATACACACCTTGGCTTGAAAAGGACTTGAGTGTTTCTGTTTGCTCTTCTTCTGCCTTCACCATGGGAACATACCCAGGATAGCCTCTTATGGCATGAGATGCATGGAGTAGAGCGGATTCATCCAAGGGGTCCCAGCCGAGGCCATCTCGATCTGGCAGCTGAACTTCAGACATGTCAGCAAGCCCACCAAGATTAGAAGAGCTGCTCAGCTACCCTGCACTGACTGCAGACATGTGACTAAGCCTGGCTGAGATTAGCTGAACTCCACTAAGGTTCTGTGACTGTTTATCATGAGGCATTCATAGTATAGTTAACTGATGATATAAAGTGACCATATATTTATTTGGTCCTTCACTCCTTTTTAGTAAGGGATGTACATACATCTCCAGGACAAATACATTCATTCATTTACTCAATAGACATTTACTAAACATTTGCGCCATGCCATGCACTGTTCTAGACATTAAGGACACAGATGAAGCACAACGTACCAACCCTCATGGATGGGGCTTCCATTTTCATAACTGGAGACAAACAAACACATAAATATTTGGTGTGACTGATGAGGAGTTGTATCATGGAGAAAAATAGAGTATGGATAGGGGGTACCAGGCTGTGACAGATGATGGAGGTGGCATTTTACAGGGGGCTACTTAGGAGAGTCTCACTGATAAGGTGGTGTTTTAGCAGAGATCTGAATGCAGGAGATGACAGACATGTCATACAGGCATTTAAGAGAGAAGCACATCCTAAATGGAGGGACTAGCAAACGGAAAGGCTCCCCTAAGAGTACCTGGTGCATTTAAACTCCAGGAGCAGCATGAGGCCAAGTGCAGCTTGAACAGCGTGCATGAGGGGCAGAAAGATTAGTGAACACTGAGGGGCCAAGGCACCAGGCCTGGCAGGCCTTCGTAGGGACGCTGGCTTCCACTCTGAGTGTGACTGGAAAGCCCTACATGCTCTTCTTTTCCATTTAATTTTTTATTGTGTTAAGATATAGATAACATAAAATTGACCACTTTAATAATTTTAAGAGCACAATTCAGTGGCAGTAATTACAGTCCTCATGTTGTACAGCCATCATCGCTGTTGATTTCTAAGACTTTTTCAACACTCCAAATAGAAACTCCGTAACCATTAAGAAATAACTCTTCATGCCCCTGACAACCTCTAATTTACTTTCTGTTTCTATGAATTTGTCTCTTCTACATCTTTTAAATAAGTGGAATCATATAATATTTGTTCTTTTTTTGTCTGGCTTATTTAACTTAGCATAATGTTTTCAAGATTCATCCATTGAAGAACAATAAAATAATTATAAAAAAAAATTCATCCATGTGGCTGAATATGTACCAGAACTTCATTTCTCTTTATGGATAAATACAATTCTACCATCTGTATTTGTCACATTTTGTTTATCGACTCACTTGTTGATGGACACTGGGTTGTTTCTACCTTCTGATCATGTGAATAATGCCGCCATGAACGTCGGTATATAAGTATCTGTTTGAGTGCCTGTTTTTAATTTTTGGGTGCAGATGGTGGGTCATATGGAATTTTAGATGGGTGTGAGCAGAAGAGAGGCACAGTCTGATCTATATACAGGGTGGAAACAAGGGGACTGATTAGGAAGATTGTTCGTGTTTACTTTCAGATAATATACTACAGAGGACAGACACTCATCTCCCTAAAGAGGATTTAAAAGAAGGTCCATAGCAAATAACGCTATTGGGCACCACAGATGCCCGTGACTGTGCAGAGGAGCTGGCTTCATCTGATAGATCACAGAAAAGAAAGAGCAACTCAAAGTCAATCAGTAAGTGAGCTTAATCACAGTCACAAGGTATTTATTTTAAGCAACCATGCTTTATAAATGCTGTTGCTGGCTATAAAAGTGCCTGAAAAGACCACCGAGCAAATCCTCTTCTCGTGGTATGTATGTGATTTGGGCAAAACATAACCCACGCCCATGGATGTGACATTACTAGGATCTTGATTAAATGACCTACATAAATCTCTCTGGCTATCACCACGCCAATTTCACACCACATGGTCATCGATCACTTCTTCTCTGCCAGGTGCAGCTCTGAATGCTTCCCACGCTTCACTTCACTGTCAAAATCACCCAATCAAATAGATCCTATTACCCCTAATTTATAAAACAGGAAACATACCTAGAGAGTGAGCAGCCAATGATCACAGTTAGTAAAGGATAGAGCCAAAATTCCAAATCCACACAGCATGACCCCCAAGCTCCTATGCTTCAGGGCAGCGGTCCCCAATCTTTTTGGCACCAGGCACCAGTTTCATGGAAGACAATTTTTCCACAGATGGGGGTTGGGGGAGACAGGAGGCACTCAGGCAGTGATGCCCGCGATGCTTCGCTCACTCGCCCACCACTCACCTCCTGCTGTGCGACCCGGTTCCTACCAGGCCACCGTACTAGTCGGCAGCCTGGGGGCTGGGGACCCCCGGTTAAGGAGTACCTAATTCTTTTGAAACGGATGTTTAGGAGGAAGAAGTCCTGGGAGCCAGGACCCTCTAGAAGGAAAAGATGATGGTGATAAAGAATACCTACAATAGTGCTTTGTTTTTCTGGTCCTCGGACTTCTCTCAAGTGGTGGCAAGTCTGAAAGGCACTGCATCTGATTTTTATAGGTTGACTTCCTACCAGCTAGCTGTCAACTTGACATATGGCTCGAATATTTACGTTTGAATTACATCAGGCAGATAGAGGGACAGGAGAAAATTTGTTTCTCCGAAGCCCTTTAAATTTGAAACATTGCAAACTATGATAGAAAACAAAGACATTCATGGCTGTATTATTTCAGGCACAACTCAGAGTCAATACCCTGAGTGTGACAGGAGAGACAAGCTATCGCTTTCAGCACTAGAGAGGAAAAGGGAAGAAAACTAAAATTTAAGCATGCCGGCTCTAAAGTACACATCCTCACAGTTCCCATGAAGATAACTGAACTTTACAAGATTCGTATCAGTTCAAGAAGGGGCTTTTGCAATCTGCTTATCGACATGTCAAATGACTTCAAAGAGCAGGTTGGGTGGCTTGACTATATTTTTTAGCCCTCGAAAAATATATTAATTTCCTAATTTGAAGTAACAGAAGGATTGAATCAACCTATTTATACATTTCAGCTTCCTAGGCTCTGGTCAAGGAACCGTTCATTCCACCCTGCATGTCTCTGAAAGCCAAGTTCATCCAACAAACTGAGCACCGACTCTGAGCCAGGCACTGTGCTAGGGCCTGGAGCTGGTGGGGAAACAGACAGACAGGTAGCCCTGCTACACAGCTACGCCCAGGCTCAAAAACTTTCCGACACACATGGTAGAAACTTCTAGCAGTCACCTGCATTTTCTTATTTATACAGGAGTACGTATTTCCCAAACTCTTGAAGTTGGGTGGGGCCCTGTGAACAGTTCTGACTAACGGACATCTAAGGAAATATCGCACGCCATTCCAGTGGCAAGGCGGCGAAAGGCCTGGTTCTTCAGCACGTCTCTCCCCACAGCCAACCTGGGTGCCCGAGTGACCACGTGGAGCAGGCAGTCCCCGATTCCAGACTGCCCACTAAGTGCTGTAGGGGTGTTGGAGCATGAGCAGGAAATACACCTTTGTTGCCTTAAGCTTGCAATTTCAGGATTCATTTGTTATTGTAGGACAGACTAACTTATCATAGACCAACACGTGTGTTTCATTGTCTATAGTGTTGGCTGTAAGTTTTCTATTTGACTTCAAAATCCAGAGGCTCCACTCTTTAGAGGACACGATTTTCCACTGCCCGCCAACTGCCCACATCTGCGTATGGATGCCCATATAAAGCCAGATTGATTCCCGTGCATTATGTCACTGAGAAAAATTTCTCATTGAGAAATATTTTCTTCTTCATTTGCCTGATTACCTGCTAAATCTGGTTCTAATCTCACCATATCCATAATATGCTCTGTAGCAGAAATTGTTTGAACACTCTGTCCACATTGATAGTTCTCCACATTGTAAATTCCACCTTACTAATATAGACTCCAGGGAACATTTCCCATCCTCCTTTGTCCCCAAGGGTGCACACTTGAGACTCAGGTTCCATCCTCAGATGCAACATATGTGAGACACTGATTAGGAGGTAAACTCCATGAGGAAGCAGATGGGGTGTGGGACCTCTGCCTTGCTGGGCAGGGAGCAGAAGTAACATCTCTTACCAGTAGCCTCTATGTGGTTCTGGGTGTATTTTTCCTGAAAAACTCAGCAAAGAGTCTATTTCCCAGCCCTTTTAACAAGTCTGTGCACTACCCCTTGTTAAACCCCTTCCTGTTTAAACTAACTGAACCATTCTCTGTTGTCTGCAAAGAATGCGGACACATACATTTCCTGATACCGAAAGTACTCAAAGGTGTCCTATCTCCCAATCCCTTATGATCTGATGCCATCTAATTTAGCTCTTGCTATATTATAGTTTGTTTCATATGCACCTATCTTCTCTTCCTAACCTGTATCTCCTGGAGGGCAAGAATCATATCTTAGACCTTCTGTATCCCAAGCAGTGTTTGGGGCAGTACCTGTCTGCTTTAGGATTGACAGGATGACCACATAATTCATCACCCAAGCCAGGACACTCCGGGGAGCAAGAAAAGGGCACTGTTACTAATTACATTGGGACAATGGATAGAAACCAGGACTGTCCCAGACAAACTGAGGCATACTGCCATACGTGGCACTTATAATTATTGGTTGAATAAAAATGAGACATTTGAAGGAAAAGTAATATAGCCAAAGTCAGAGCATGAGCAGCAGTTCTGGACAGCTGGGTTTATATCATCACAGGAGATAATGCTCTCCTGGAGCATCCCCAGGCCCAGCCACTATGACATTGGGCTTAGATGGCCTTTCAGGTTTGGGGGTTTCTGAAAAATGGCTTTAATTTTCATGAGGATACTTCTGTTCCTAATGAACTCATTTAGATTTGCTAAAAATCACCCATAAAACTTTAACCACAAGAGCAATTCTGTTGCCTAGGGCAGCTAGTGTACCTATATAGTAAGACCCTCTGTCACCCCAATCCCTCCCTAAAAGGGTCACAATAGAATAACAGTATTACCAGAAAAACATCCAGACTAAAGTCTCTACAAAGGTCAAGATCACTTTCATTATTTCTATCTACAATATTTAGTCTATTGCCTAGATAATATTATTTTGTTTCATAAATGCTAAAACATATCATAAGAAGCCAGGTATTACCAAAATGTTGTATGTGTCAGTAATTCAGGCTCAGGTGGGCTAATTGTCTTCTCTTGCTCTCAGCCATTTTTTGCTCTGGGCATCTGCTCATGCCTTAGCTCACGCTGAGCCCACTGGTCCTTCTATCCCCTCCCCCAATGCCTCAATGTGGGCAAAGGATAGAGAGGTAGGAAAGCCCAATCTCACCCCTAAGATGCCTCTTTCTGAGTGTGTACAGTAATGTAAAGAATACTTCATGTGGTCTAGATGCCTTATGCCAGGCTAGAATAGTAAGTTGAGATAATACTGGTGAAAAGCCTTAACACCAAGCACTTAGTAGAGGCTCACTACAGGGGAGCTATTATTATCAAGTCACAACTACTTCCTTGATGCATGCAATTCCCCTCACCACATATAAGCTACAAGCCTCACGAGGAGGAATGTTATCATCAGTGATTGCAAATTAGTAAGAGAAATGAAACGAAGGCTAATTGTTTAGCAGCAGCTAGCTCTGAAGACACTCTGGATGGTACTCAAATGGCTACATGAGAGACACTGCAAACATACCAAACACACTTTGAACTGACACCATCACACCAGTTCAGCTGTAATACCCAATTAAAGCACAACCCAGCAGCACAGAACAAAAACTATGTATCTAGACGGTGAAACCCAAATATTTCCTAACGAGCCTGCAAAAGAAATTAATTAGAGGCAATATGAAAGAAAGAAATGCACTAAATATTAAATGTACTATGGTATTAATTGTGACACCACTTTAACATATGGGCAATGAAGAAAAAGAAAAGAAACTACAAAAACTGCTTGGGATCGGAGCCAGTGTCTTTGGGGTGGAAGGAAAACAGGAAGGAACACACCCTTATTTGCCTCTAACACGGTTAGCTGATCTGTTTGAAATTAGATCCACTTTCAACTGTTTTAACTTAATTATTAAGCCATTTCTTAACCTCATGAATGCAGTTTTCATGTGCTTTCAAATCTGGCCCTGAACTAATAGACCCTTTCACTTCAGTGGTTTTGGAAATGAATGTTAGATGGAGGGGAAAGCATGTTAACGGTGCTTTTCTAAGGGTCAAAGCTCTGAAAATATAGTATAGTTTGTACATAAAACTCAATACACCTGAACATCCTGCTGGCTCTTTGTCTGGTAATGAGGCAAACCATGCCGCCCTGGCAAACTTCTTCCTTTCCAAGCGCAGTTGGCTGTGCTGGTGCTGAGCTATCTAACTGCTTGAGTGAATCCATTATTAGGATCAAAGTCCCAATAGATGAGAACCAGGCGGCAGCCAGGCCCCTGAGGGTAGCGTTCCCTTCATCTGGGAGAAGCAGAATGGTAGGACCAACCCTCCGTTCTAGAATAGTCTCTTTGAAAAAGGGGCGTAAAGAGTAAGAGGACGGAATGTTTGTGAGAACAGCCACTGCTCCAAGATTGTTCTCGAGGCTCGCTCTACTACTTTGTCACTCTCGTTCTGTGGAGTGACCTCCTCAGGTGGCCTGATTTCACCTGCCATTTGGCAGGAAATCATGGCTAACGAGTGCAAGAGCCGAAATGACAAAAGGCTGTACAATCTTGCCTTCCATTGCTTAGAGTAAAACAAAGCCTTGGCACGTATCACAAATTAATAATGATAGCATTAGTAGTTATTGGCTGCTAACCATTTCCATGTAAACCCTATAAAGCAGGTACTGTTATCTCCATTTACAGAAGAGAGAAATGAGGGGCAGAGAGGCTACGTTGCCCAATGGCTATTTCTGTAAGTGGTGAAAGAAGGATTCACATCCAGATAATCAGAATCTAGAATCCATGTTTTTAACTGCCATGTAATACTACAGAGTGAAAACTAATGAAAGCAAAGTACTTTTTAAAAAATGTAAAGTAACAAAATAAAAGCCAGGAAATCACTGTTTTTTAAAGCTGTATGGATTGAACCCCTTCATCGAATGTTAACATTAACTGCTATGCATCAGGCACTTTGTCCACATTGTCTAATTTAATCCTCTGTGAATCAGCTATGTCCATTTTACAGATGATGAATCTGTGGTTCAGGAAAGCCAGCTGCCGAAGATCACAGGAATGTAACCGTAATTGTAATATATATATGCTACTGTCCAAAAATTACCAAATAAGACTCTTGCAATTCAAAAGGCAAGGCCGTATGAACCCAGCCTTAAAAATCCAGGTGTGACCTCACACCCATCAGGAAGGCTACTACCAAAAACAAACAAACAAACAAACAAACAAAACATGCTAGAAAATAACAAGTGTTGGCGAGGATGTGGTGGACCTGGAACCCTGGTGCACCGTTTGTGGGAATGTGAAATGGTACAGCCATTGTGGAAAATATTATGGTGGTTCCTCAAAAAATTGAATGTAGAACTATCACATGATCTAGTAGTTCCATTTCTGGGTAGGTACCCAGAGGAATTGAAAGCGAAATCTCAAAGAGACAGTTGTATAACCACATTCATACCACCATTAGCACTAAGAGCCAAGAGGTGGAAGCAACACCAATGTTCGAGGACAGGTAAATGGATAAAACAACGGAATAGGGTTCAGCCTTAGAAAGGAAGGGAATTCTGACACACGCTGCAATGTGGGTGAACCTGGAGGGAGTTATGTGAAATAAGCCAGTCAGAAAAAGACACACGCTCTGATTCCTCTTTCACAAGGTGCCCAGGGTACTCAAATGCATTAAGACAGAAAGCAGGATGGTGGTGCTAGGGGCTGGGGGGAGGGGGTAAGTGGGGAGCTGTTTAACGGGTACAAAGTTTCAGTTGTGCAGGATGAAGAAAATGATGGAGACTGGCTGCACATCAGCGTGAACGTTTTTAACACTACTCAACCGCACACTTAAAAATAGTTAAGATGATAAATTTTACGTTACAAATATTTTACCACAATTCAAACATAAAAACACACACTTGAAAATTGGTAAGACCTAGATATAAATACTGGCTTGCCTTTCTGACCCTCTAAATTTGTGACTCTGGATAAGTTATTTATTAAGTTACTGAAGATCAGTTTCCTTCTTTGTGAAATAGGGATAATAACAGTAACTTCCTCATAGGGTTATGGGGACGATATGAGTGAATCCATGTAAGATATTTGGCATAGCACTTGGCCCATAAGAAGGACCCCACGAATGTTGGCTTTGAGTCACAGCAGCAGGCGTGGAGTGTTTAGACAATGGCAGAGTGGGTACTGAGGGAGGAAAAACCCTTTGCTCTCTCTCAAGAGGTTACACGAGGAAGGGAAATCCCCCTTGGGGGCTTTAATATGGCTCAAGGTTTGGCTTATGGCCTTGAAAGCTCAGAAACTGAACTTCACCCACAGAGGAGACCACATGGATAGCACACAGGACACCAGTTTATTAACAATACACTTACAGAGGGCTGAACAAACCTGTGTTCTTCCTGCAAGGAGATTCGCATAGGAAAGCAAATTATAATTTTGACGTTTGCCTGGTAAGCATGCACTCAAGAAAGAGAAGTAAATGTATCAAATGTATAAAGGCACCAGACCAAGGAAAATGGGTGTATTCATTTCCAAATCAGAATGGTCTTCAGATTTTTTGAAGTCCGTTAGCCCACGTGTCCTCTCTTCCGGGAAGCAGGTATTTACACGGCCATGCTAGCTTCTAGATTCTTTTCGTTTGGCTTACATGGCTGACCACTCCCACCTTCTAAATGGCCTCTGTTTCTCTGGCCACCTTAATGCCTTCCAGAATGTTGCGGTCAACCCCTGCAGGTTTAGGGCCTGATAGTGTCTTTAAGGTAATTAATTCTGTCTTGACCAAAAAGATGTTGGATCTTATGCAGGGCAATATTATTCATCTTAGATACTAGAGCAGAACAGACTTTCATGTATATTGTTTAATAACTTAACAAAAATCATTTAAAAAATTCACCAAATTTCCATATACTTCTAGGCAATAATTAACTGTCAAGACATATTATTAAGTGAACATAGCAAAAGTGTGTACAATTTACCTAAGAAGGAGGTGACAAAGTGACAAACATATGTACATGTATTTGTATTGTTGAAACAGATCATTGAAAGAATAAACTGAAAATTAAAAGAAAAACAAATAATAGCTCAAATAGGTAAGGGAGGTGACAGGGTAGAGGGGGACAGTGGTAAGTAGAAGGTGGACTCCTCAGAACAGACTTTTGTAGATTTAATTTTCCAAAAGATTTTACATAATTATAAAATGAAATTTAAAAAATTCTACAAAATGGGAAACAAAGTGAAACAAATGCGTTTAGTTGTGTACTCATGCAGCTATAAGGAGAGGAACAGTTCCAGGTGACTTTAAACCACTATTTGCCTGGATGCCTGGAGGGACAGACCCTAAGAATAAAACGACCGCAAAACGACCACAAGAGCTTAAACTGTCTTTCGCAATCACACATCGGTGGTAGTGTTGGTATGGGTATTACTAGACAGTTATACGAGTATTACAAGATAATGCGAGTGAGGACCTGCGTTGTGTCACAGGGAACTGGGACTCTCAGTGAGGAAGAAAGAAGTTAGAGAGGTATGACAGAAAACCCCTGAAGCTGACTTGGATGACAGCATCATTGGGGAGGAAAGGACATTTCCAACTATCAAAGACTTCAGGATCTCTGTCAACAGGATGGAAGAACCAATTTCATCAGCTTCCACTGTCCAAAAATGCAATCACTTGAGCACCAATTAAGTATAATAACTGCAATGGATAAAAACACATCAAATAGATAGAAATCTGTAAGTTTAGAGTAATACTTTAAAAAACCTCACTGGTTAGTTTTAGAAGAGGCTAAGCAATCAACACAAACTTTGAAAACTGACAGAGAGTAAGGACTGAGTCATTGTCTCACCTTTCCTGTATGAACTGTAGCTCATGGTAAAAAAAACTGACAAGAGAAAGTCTGTCATCACGGCAGTACTTTCAGCTAACACGTGAGGAAGGAAAGACTGAATCAGAAAGCCACTATCTGCGACCCCTAACGACTCAGTGACTCTCAGCCATGCCCATCAACCACTGACAGCAAACAGGGCGACACCCAGACGTGCCTCATGATGGAAGTGCACAGCACCACGTGAAATAATCTTGACGAAAACTCAAATGCGAATCTGATTAAGCCTCTAGATCTAAGAACTAATTTATAAAACACACAGGAGACACAGAGACCTGGTAAACTGCGTGAGAGGGTGCGGTCAGCAAACCCCACACTGCGGGAAACGCCGCAGCACTGGCAATCCGGTGTCTCCTACACATGCAGTGCGGCACCAAACGAGGAGGAGGAGAGCCAGGAGGTTAGAACTGACTTGCAACAGGTGCCGACTAAGTACAATGAATGGATCTGATCTGCATCCTGTTTCAAATAAACTGTTTTAGGCCCTGGCCAGGTAGCTCAGTTGGTTAGAGCATCATCCCAATACGCCAAGGTTGAGGATTTGACCCCTGGTCAGGACACGTAGAAGAAACCACCAATGAACGCACAGATAAGTGGGCAACACATCCTCTCTCTCCCCCTCTCCTTCCTCTCTCTCTCAAGTCAATCAATAAAATAAAATAAACTGTTGAAAAAAGCTGCCAAATGTGAATATTGCTAGATAAAGAATGAATGTTAATTATTTTTAGATGTGATAATACATTGCGATTGTGATTTTCTAAAAGAGATCTTCATCTTTTAGAGATATTTTCTGATATATTTAGATGAAATGGAATGGTAGGTGAAAGTTTCTTGAAAACAGCCAGGGAATGGGGTGCATAAGAGCACAGGTAACATAAGATCAGCTGAGTTGATGGCTGTTAAAAACAGGGGTGGGCCCCCGATGGGTGTGGCTCGGTTGGGCATTGTCCTGTGAAGCAAAGGGTCACTGGTTTGACTCCTGGTCAGGGCACATGCCTGGGTTGCAGGTTCAGAAATCTTTATAAAATTTAAAAAAATAAATTGGGTGATGGGTATGTGAGATCATACTATTCTCCCTACTTGTGAATATGCTTAAAAATTTCAACAATAGGAATTTTCCATAGTAGAGATAAAACAGTTCATTGATTCCAATCTTTGATGACAGCTCTCAGATAATTTTTCATCTTGTCCAATGGCCAGGGATTTGGTACAGGTGATGTTAGGTTCTGATTACACACAGGTTTTCTTAAGATGGAGCCACAGAAACAGCACAGCAATTTTCTAAGGAAACTTCAGTTGTGTATAAAGATCGTCATATTGAACAGGCCATCTTATCACAAATTTAGGATCCACAAGAGCGCTGGATAAAAATATCAATGCTCTTAACATCTTAAAACTGTTTTTCTCAAGGCTCCTGTTCCTTTGGCACCTTTCCCTGAACAGCTGCCCTCCCCACCCCACCCACATATAGCTTTGGCCTCCATCCCCACCACCATGTTTAGTCACCCTCTGAAGAGTTGCCAACAGACAAAGACGATCACCATCAGCCAAGGAGATATTGTTTGAGTCTATTTTCTGAAGATAGTACTACAGAAGTTGGTGTAATTATATTAAAATATTAAAATTGCTTTTATGAATAGCACATGCTCCTCCCTCGAAGAGTGGCTCAGTCTCCAGCACGCGGCAGGCATTGCCAGGAGGGCTGGTTCAAACAGGTTTTCCTCGGGGCGCCCTCAGCTGAGACCACACTTGAGAATTATCATACTAGACCATCTATGAAAACTTATGTATCCCTTGCTTCCCCCATCCCTTCTTCCTCCTGAGAACAAAGTGCCCTGACAGCTTCCAGAGAAAAGTTTACGATCTCTCCTTTCTTTGATTTATATTTCTCCCTTTGAACTCTATGCTGCCTTCATTGGATTATTTTCACATAACCTTTTTCTGAAGTGAATGATCCTTAAATGATCTTTATTCGGCCTTGCTCCCTATCAGGTTGGAGGAGGTACTTGGCTCTCGTCTCCCCCAATACGAATCTGGCTAATTTTGTCTCTCTTTCCTTCCCCTCCTTCTATTCCTCCACTCCTCCAACCAAACTGAAGAGAGAAATAGTAATAACCATAAAAAGATGTTCCTATGCGTTGATTCCACTAGGCTACGATTTCTTGGAGGGCAGTAACCTTTTGACTTTATTATGGCTTTTTTTCCCCATCATGTTATGGACCCCTAATTGTGTGAAAATACAAGGCCTGTTTTCTATTAATATTTATAGAATTCAAAGTCCTGCCACAGGGTAGGCATTCAATCCGCTTTTGCCAAATGAAACATTTCAATCACAGAACCTCAGAGACAACCGAGGTTCAGGGAAACTTTAAGATGCACAAAAGGACACAAAGTCTGCCGTTGCAAGCGCAGCATTCCATGGCCCAGATCTCACAGCTCCCACCCGGCTGTGCCGCGCCCCACGTTTACTGGAAGATGCTAACCAGGCCTGAAGTGAGGCAGAGTAAGTCCACAGGAGCATGGGGCTAAATTCTTAAAGAATAATCATCAAATTCTCAATTAAGAAAATGCACTTACAAAGGAAAATAACTTTTAAGTATAATACTTTGCTTTAGAGGCTTTAGCTTTTCCAGATTTGTTTACAGAATGTGTAGGGGAGGTAAACATCCCAGGAAACCTGGCAACACCTAGAGAATTCAGAAAGACATGAGTTCTGATGGGGCTCATTCTCAGGCACCGAATAGATCATTCTAGTAGAGAAGTTCAGCCCTTCACAGTCTCTGTACAGCACGATCGCAGTGGAATAAGGAACAAAACCGAAACTGTTAACAGCAGGTCATCTTCAGAGTCTCCTCTTTCTGGACGCAACTAGACTTGAGGGAAAGGGACACAGACCACTTAGTAACTGCTGACTATGTTCCAGAAATAGGGTTAAATAGCTTACATACACTATTGGAAGTACTCTTTTCAACAACGCCACGAGGCAGACATTACCATTCCCATTTAACAGGCTAACCTGAAGCTCAGGGGTCCCATGCCTAGGATAAACTGGCAGGTGCAGATGCAAACCCAGGTGTATCTGAGTGCAGGCCAGGCCGCACCCACAGGGTGAAGCTGACTGTTTCCACTCAAGTGCCAATGCCTCGATCAGCATCCAAAGAGCCCACAATGTCTGAGACACGATCATAGCCTCTACCAGCTACTTCTAAATCCTGTAAAAATGGAAGCTGTTCTCTTCTTGCTTAATTTGTTTTCATTCATAATCATCAGCCAAAACATTTTAATGTCAGGACAAATTCATTAAAGAAGGCTTTTCCACCCAGAGTTTGGCATATCCCTAAAGCTGAAAAATAATGAAGCGGAAAGTTATGTTCATTAATTTATATGAAGTCACAAATGGTGATAACTTGCCTGATGTTTTCCCTTAATGTAAACACCCGGCTCAATACTCCTCAGTCTTTGGCCTCACGCACGCTCAGAGACTGTTTCTAGAGGCCCGGGAGGGCCGGCAGCCCCTGATCCCTAACCCCACCTCGCCTAGGACTTCTGGGCCTTCCCAGTTCAGAGGAGGGCTGTGGTAGCAGTGGTGACACCACCATCTCACAGGCCAGAGGGAGGAAGAGCAGAAGAGAATAGGCTGCCCCATGCAATGTACATGGGGCTGCTCTTCTAGAAAGTTAAGACCGTAGTTAAGAAACTAATAAAAGGGTACTACTTTTTTTGACTTATGTATCATAAATGATGATGTTCTAAAATACCATCCTTTTTAATAGGCGTACACGAAGGAATTAAATCATGCAGGTCTTTGAAATACTAGTTTGCCCACTACTATCATTTGTTGTGATCCCTTTTATTGGGGCAATTAAAAAATTAAGCTTGTAAAACACACTGTGTAGGAAAACAAAAATAAGTCAACTTCCTTAAAGAATTTCTGAAGTAATAGCCACATTTCCAGTGATACAATTTAAATGCTGAATTCTACTGTTCCCTCTTGCCCATGCGTCCCCACCCCCAAGTACGGTTTCTTTTTTAAATAACAGCAAGCATTAATGGTCGTGCTTATCAAGTTTCAGAGTTCACTCCGGGCGGAGCAGGATGACACCCTTGGCAGGGTGTGGACGAAGCCCGGTCCGGGTCCTTCCGTTATCAGCTGGATGGCTGCGCACACGGATTCCTCACCTGCACTTGTCAAGCTCACGAGAGGGGTCACTGGTGTTTGGGCACCAGTGTGTCACCATGCTAAGCAAGAATACCGATAATAGTGTCCTCTTTGTCACTCCTCCCAAAGTTTAATTAACATGCCCTTGCAATTTATTTTGAGGGAAGAGATAACACATATACTAAAACAATTTTAGGATTATATGGCCAGATAAATACCCCCTCTCTTTTCTCCGTATGTTAAGTCATTGCTATGTACTCTTCTTGGAGTGCTTAACAATTGTGTTAGAGAAAGGACATCAAATGATGCTTAGAAATGTGATACACATTTTCATTTCACACTCCATCAGCTTTTACAACAGTAGCTCAATGAAATGTAAGAGAGAGCTTGGCAAACAGCCACATAAACCAAGGTATAAAGCAGGGGTCAGGTTACTTTTTTATAGAAAGAAAAAAATGTTTAATTTTCACTCCACATGACTAAAGAAGATATTCAGCTAACACCCTAGAGCGGCGATTTTCAACTGATGTGCTGCAAGAATTGTTAAAGCATGCAATGCCTGACTATTTAGTCAGGGGCACTGACCTCTTTTCCCTTAGACTGTCAAATTAAAAGAATGACAACAGCCAACACGACAATAGCCATCTGGTGGGAATGAATCAAAATTATACTTATTTTTTTGTCAGATAGGCATAAAATATATATTTTTTGGTGTGCCACAGAATTTTAGTGATTAGTTTACGTGTGCCATGAGATGGAAAAGGATGAAAACCACTGCCCTAGTGAAGTGTACCATAAGCACATACACTGACATGCTTGGTGCCAGTTTAACGGTTGTTTTTTACTACGTTATAAACAGCTTTGTAAAGCAAGAAAATATTGCTTCCCTCAGCCCCTTCCACTAAGGATCTACTGACACAGAAACATACCGGATCAGGTCGTCTCTGGTGTTAAAGCTCTCACCTGAAGATAATGGCTTTGCCTTCTTCTTCTGAGCTAGAAGGAACAGCTTATTCGCTTTACAGGCAGAGGGAGAAAAAAAGCTAAAGGCATCAGCAAAAATGCATCTCTCTCATTCGGATTTCTACGTGTCAGAAAAGATGAAAGCCTCATGCATACATACAAAGGGAACTCTAAATGATAGCAGAAACATGGTCTGGAATCGCCGAGCGTCCACAGCTGCTGTTTTGCTGGGGCGGGGAGAGGGGAAGCATCTTCTACTCACCTCTGTTAAACCGGAGACTTCTCCTTTGGCTAACGGTTTGCTGATGGATGGTGTGTATACTTTGGCGTCTGATACTGGCTGCCCTTTCATAAAATGCTTTCCTGATTCGTAAATGTCCACTTCGACCATTTTCCCCATGAATGTGGGGTTCTTTGGCACTAAAACCTTTAAAAAAATTTTTTTCAGAAGGCTTAATTTTTTAAAAATAAACTTACAATTTTAGAACAGTTTTAAATTTATAGAATGACAGCAAAGAGAGCACACAGAGTTCCTGCATACCCTGCACTCAGTTTTCCTATGAAAACATTTTACATTAGTATGAGAGATGAATCATAATTAATGAGCCATTATTGGCATATTACTATTAATTAAAGTCTATACTTTATTCAGAATTCCTCAGCTGTCAACTAATGTCCTTTCCTACTCTGGAATCCCATCCCAAGTGGGCTCTGTCTTCCAGCTGCTGCAGGACCTGGGGATCCAGCAGGAAGGCAGGCGCGCTGGGGGGAGTGGCGAGAGGCGGCAGCCCTCTTTCACTGCAGGCCGCCTGCTGTCCTGCGGCATGTGGAAGGCAGACCTGGGAAACCCCCAGCAGTCAGCCAGTCGCTTTTGGACAGGCCTTTGATATCGTGCTCTTGGCTGTCCTATGCAATGAAGACAGCAGAGACAACACTGATGAAAGAAAGCCTCATACTTTTGATACCTTCCAAGTTAGCTGTCAGAGTCCTGGTTTGAGCACACACTTCAAATAGAGGCCTGCATGTCTGTGTGTATATGAGTGCATGTGTATGCATGAGCGTGTGTTTGGGGGAAGAGAAAAAACTATTTAAAAGCAACCCTTTCAATAACCCAAACATGGAGTTTGGAGGTAAATGGCTCCTTTAACTAGTGGTTGCCATTCAGTTCTTTTGATCTGTTCTAAAACACATATTTTGCCATGTATGATGAGCAATTTTTGCCCAAATTTTTGAGGGGAAAAAATAAGGGTGTGCATTATACATGGGTAGTACTAATTCCCTATCTATATAAATGTTTTTAATTCTTTTAATTATTTGTTACATAACATTTCTTATACCATAATTTGTTAAAAAATAAATGCTAAAATGCCTTTATAATACAAAAAACAAGTATCTAAATAAAAATAAATAAATAAATAGATAGATAAAATTAAAAAATTAAAATGAAAGATTTTTTCTTGGAAGTTTGGGCCCAAAACGTGGGTGTGCATTGTACATGGCAAAATACGGTATTTGCTAGTTCTGCCTCCATGTAGAATCAGCTACTCTGAAGGGTACTTTGGCTGGTTCACAGGAAACTGTCAGATGGTCTCTTTCCACCAGAGATTTCGGATAAAAGTACTTGTTTACCTTGAGCAAATGTTTCCCCTGCTTTGGGACTTACAGGTAGTCTGTATGCATTATGTCTCCCTCACACTTCTATTTTAATACTGTAGCTACTTGCCAGTCTTTTAAAGTTAGGATCCAAAATAAATAGACTAATTCTAATCCCGCAATACTTTGATATCTTGATACAATCTTTACTTCTGGAACTCATCTTATTAGAAAAATAATTCCTACGAAATGTTTGATACTTAGTTGTAGAGACAAAAACGTCAGACGAGAGCCAGAAGGTCCACAGTCAATTTCTCTGAGAGGCAAAATTAGATCTTGGTCTTTCTGAGTTTGATTTTTCATGACCACTGAGTACACTGCTCCATCAAAGTATAGGAAGAAGGTCACCTGGGTGGTGAATTACTCATGGCAAGCAACTGAACTTTGAAAGAGCTTTAGTATCAGAATATGAAAGCCCTTTTAAATCGGTTTTTATAAAACAAGAAAATCTCTAGAGTAAACTATCCCTGGGAGATGTGGTACTATTCTGGGGGAAAATAACTTGCCTTGATCTGCTGCCTTGATCTGAATGAAGGGCTCAGTGTTTTTCCCCCTCCGGTTTTAATAATTGGAAAAAGCCCGACTGCTTTAAATTGGAGGAAACAGCTAATGAGGCATGCCATTGCCTTTAAAATGAAGGGGAAAAAAGTTCCCCCGCTGAGGCAAAAACCCAGATGGCAAGAGAAAGGAGAGGGAAGAGGCAACAAAAATACAATCAAGCTCCTCCCCAGGGCTGAGCAGAAAGTTGGCCTGAATAGAAAAACGGCTCTCTGGAGTCAATTAATGAGATGGAAAATGGGGAAGAGACTCAGCTCAAACATGGAGTGCTGGAAATCCTTCCTCAGCTGTAGTCTCCATTGGGTACTGAACAGGGCTTGTTTAGTCTGGGTCTTGAAAAGCTTCCCCCACCTTTCCTGAGGACCCAGGGCGCAGTCTGAGATTGTTCCTTGTGGAACATCGGTGCTGGAGGCCTCTTCAGGTACATCTTCCCTGCTTTCGAATGTGCACAGGCCACCCGCCCTTTGCCAGCCCTTACCTGACTTGCCCACACTGCTCTTAAGAGCCTTCCCAAGCTCTAATTCCAGCCATGACCCATAGGAAAAAAATTTCACTTCTCATTTGATGAGAAAGGAACAAAAAAGGAAGAAAACTAATTTGATCTTAAAAGTTAAAAATCCAGGAATGACCCATGAAATCTCTGTCTTCATGAAAGTCTCCCACCTACGAGGGCATACCCCATCTTAATATCTCAGTGCCTCTGAAGGGGGGCATGCTGTTTTCTTGATTCACTTTTGAATTGTTACCACCTGGGGAAGGGGAGTCCCAAGTGCTGAAAGGGAAGTATGGCTACCGGTGAGGCAAGGCAGGCCAGCTCATGTGGGCAAGGAAGGAAGCCCTTCGGGTTGGCCTCAAAGAAAATTCTGAGTAAAATTGCTTTGATCCTGACATTGCTCTCCAGAGTTGTTCACAAAGTTTGAGTTGACTCCAACGAACAGACTCTTCTCTCTTTGCTCCCAGCATTTTTATCAAGGTGGGAGTTAAAAACAAATACTAAAACTAAACAAAACTAAAAAAAAAACAAGCACCCAGTAACCCTGTCTGAGTGCCATGATAGTAGGAGGAAATCCCTGCCCTTCCACACCGATGCCGCCCATGCAGACATCCTGCCCCAGACGGGACTTCCCCCTCTACTCTGCCAGGCTGTGGGAATTCTGGCAGGGACAGCTGCCTGTTCCAAATGCCCAAAATCCAAAGGCTGGCCCTCTCAGAGACCAACGAGTACTAAAACACACGTATTCCTTCACAGAAAGTGTTTCATAGACTAAGCCACAAAGATAAGCCCTGTGTTAGCCCCGCTGGCTTGACGTTATAAAATAGCTTTGCTGCAACAAGACTCTACAATCCTCACCCCTTTCAAGTTACTTTTGCTTAAACCAACTCACTTTCAGGACTCTTTTTCATTTGAGAGAAAACTTAGGAACATGAAAGTGTCTCATATTTCTTACCTGCTCATAGAATCGATTGTGGGCAACGTAAAACTTGGAATCAAACGATTCTTCTGTTACTAACACTTGTTGTCTTTCACCAATCTGGGAAGAGAAGGAGAGAAAAGAGGAAGGATGAGGGCAAGCACTTGAAAATTCACAATAAAGGCCAGCCCAGGTAACTCTGGACCAGTAGGTAGCATCCTTTTGAACTTAAAATGGACTCTAAATTGCCAGTTCCAGCTAATAACAAGAATCACGGATTCAAATTTCCTGAAAGACATTGTTAACTATTTGGTAATATAAAATGAGCATAGTATGAAATCTAATTTTATTACATAACTATGAAACAAAACTTATCTTATTTCCTCCTTCAACAGAAGATAATTAAAGCTTCTAAGACATACAAAAATCTTCTAAATATCAGTTTCTTGAAACAAAGTTGCAAAACAAGCCAGAACAAGCTGCTTCTAATCCAAATTTATGATAATATTTTGGCAATATGA
>VMDR010005280.1:0-52878 GCA_007922815.1 Macrotus californicus | reverse complement strand
GTGCACGCTCCAGGACCCTGTGGGTCTCTCCAATGAGCTCTCCCGTGAGGCCGGGAGTTTCTCCCGCTGCCGCCACCTCAACCCCCACAGGAGTTTTCAATCAGAGGCTTTGAGGCTTCACCTCCCGGCGCCAGAACTCTGGGCCGCGGGGTCCGTCCCGCTCCCGAGCCGTTCCTCCCCGTTTATCCTCACGAGGGAGTGGGACGCCCCGGCCGCAGCCGCCACCTCTCCCGGCCAGCCGCGCCTTTCCCGGATCCGCCAGCCGCCGCCCCGCCACGCGAGTCCTCTCTGCCCCTCCTACCCCGGTCTGGATGTATGTTTCTTAGTTTCTTGGTTGTCGGACTTCCGTACGGTTCGATTTTCTGTCAGTTCTGGTTGTTTTTTCTTTTAAAATTTGTTGTTGTCCGTCTTTTGGTTGTGCGAGGAGGCACAGGGTGTCTACTTACGCCTCCATCTTGGCCGGAACTCCGTGTGCAACTTTTTTACGTTTAGAAAATTTAGTGTCAGCAACCCAAAGGCATGTATGTAAATAAAAATTCATCAGGCTATAGTCTTAATGTTTATGTATTTGCCTATATGTAAATTAGTTATATCTCAGTAAAAATGAAAAGGTGTAAGCTGGACTTTTGGTAGCTGCATGTGGTTAGCTGATGTTTCCGTGTATTATACCCAGCATGTGGGACTACTCCTTTGTAGTCCCCCAAATCATGTGGTGGTTATTGAGCTTTAGCCAAAAGAAATGTTGTATAATACCTTCCAAATATTTATTTCAAGTTTATATCTTAGTAAGCAAAATTTTCAGAAATATTTCTTTTTATTTTTAGAAAAAGTATACTCAATCCTAAAATAATGTTCCTAATGTTATTAATTCCCAGTATGTAGATCTCATGCTGCTTTGGGTATGCCACTCACAGGAAGGAAATACAATTTTAGAGCAATCAGGGAATTGTGAGAACAGTTGATACATTTTAGGCAAGCCTGCGTCAAAAACATACCTTAGAGTGGATGTCTCCTCCCATTAGCCTGCTGCACATAACTCTGATGGGTTTTTGTATGATACATTTACAAGTTGTTTGGTAGACTCTTGAGCAAGCTCCCTTCCTTCTGGAGAGCAGGAACCAAGCTCAATGTCAGGAAAAGTAGGTGTGGACTTGTAGGGCTGTGCCGCTCTGCAGCTAGAATGTGGTTGGCAGTCTCCTCCCCTTCCTGCACTTCTGCTCTTCACAGTGTGCACCCTGGAATGACAGGCATTCCTGTGTGAAGAGAGCCAGCGTGAAGACGTATCTGTAAGAACCACAAGTACCCAGGCCGGGACAGGGAAAGAGAAACTCCAGCAGATTGACCTCATACCATTTCCTGATGTTTGGCAGTGACACTGAGAGAGGAGTGCACGTCCCCTCCTTATGTGGATTTATCTTGTAAGAAAAGTTCGCTTTGGTCCAGCACAGTTTGTTGTCGTGAGACACATCAGACAATATAATCATGGGGCAAGCTGATGTCTCCAGACCGGTAAATCCAGATGCAATTGGTGAGTAATAAAAGGCAAAGATATGACATCTTTACAGACAAGGCAGATCTGCAGGTGAAGTTGAATGTTTCATAGGAATTTGAATGTAAGGATTTCGATGTTTATAACTTTGGGACGTTTATAACTTTGTGAAGAATGAGTGATAACATTATTAGTTATTTTTCACTTAATTATATTCATCTACCACACATAGTTTTGTTTTACTTGGTCCCTTTGGAGTTTTTTTTATATATAATACTGCTAGGAAACCATCTGTTCACTTCTTACCTTTGCAGAAGATAACTACAGAAACTCATATTTGGAATTCAGTGGTGTTTTATTAGTATTTGGGAGGGCTTGGGCAATTGATAGATATAGAACTGTTGACTTCTATAAACAGGGCCATTTTAAATAATTGACTTAATTCTCCAACTCAGTTATATAATATCCAAATAGTCTCAGACTTTTTCCATTGTGGTGGTTTTCCATTTCTCATGAGACAACACTTTGGTATAAATATTTCTGAAGTCAGTGCTTTACATTTGAAGTGTCATTATCTCAGAGATAGCTGGAGATCAGGCTGATAATTGTAAGTGTAGCTCAGAGTTTCAAAGCTTTTAAGTGAAATGGAAGTCCATTGTTACTGAACATTCATTTTCGTAAACTTCTGGATTTTTGGATAAGATGAAGTTGGAAAGATGGGAAAAATAGTTTTAAATGGATGTTCATTAAAGGATTGTTAAATTTAATCAGAGTGGGAGAAATCCTATGAATCATTTCTTGACATTAATCTAATTTTTTAAAAGATTTATACCTTTTTTTTTACTTAGGGAGCAGCAGAAAACGTGTTCAGGTCTAGGTGGTTTTTTTGTTTTTGATTTTTTTCCAGAAATGAAAAATGCTGGTGACCTTAAAGAAAAGTATATAAGAGTAGGAGCACAGGTAACACTCCCAAATGTCTCATGATTTAATAAGATTTATTTTCTAAAGGTTATGTTTTCTCCTGTGAACTTGCCACATGAAATTCCCGCAAAGCATTTTTCTATGTTTCACTGAATTGGAGGCACATGGATCACAAAGTGAGTCATTCATCAGCAGAGCTCCGACAGTGCAGTCAGGACTTGATCACCAGGGCTGGGTCCATCCCGATTCACTCACCCTTTTTATTTTTTAAATGAAGTGTTTCATAAATATCGTAGGAAAAGGTGCAGAAAAAAAATATAAAGGACGCCCAGAGGCCAATATCCAGCTTTAGAAATGAACTTTAAAACTGATATATCCCACCCCATCCTACCCCTTTCTCTGTGTCCACATTCCCTTATGATGACATTTTGCTGCTTTGCTCTCAGACGAAACCACTCTCCAGAATTTGGTGAAATTAATTTGAGGCCACTCAATTCTCTAGTGGTTTCTACTCCAAAGATGAGTTCTTTATTAACAAGTATAATAAGGACCTAAATAATGCTAAGCATTTATCTATGAGATGGACATGAGAGGTTTTTGAAAAGCAAGAAATGGGTAAACAGGTCCAACTTAGTGATGGGTGGTGGTATTTATGAAGAATGTCCATCTAACCTCTATATACTATACAAAAAATTTCGTCTGAGTGAATGAAGTTTGATATCTTATACTTCGAAAAAAAACCCAGAATCAAATTCATCAATTTTTCTAACTACAAGTATTCCACAATAAGAGACCTATAAAGAAGAAATAGAAATCATTCAGGTACTAACTAAAATTTTGTGTTCTCTCTAGATTTAATTTGAGGGTTTTATTTCCTATTACCCAGAAAATTTCTAGATGACTATAAGCTATTTTAATGGACAGACTCTGATTATATTATTTGTAATTCAAGATGTAATCTATTTGAGCAGATTAGGAGTGGGTCATGAAGACTTTAACGTTGACAGCTTTGAGGACTTACACCATTGTTTTACAGGCTTTTATCAAACATAACAATTTCTGATGAAATTCAAAAAGCATCTCAGTGGGTAAGGTGTCTGAAAGGTCTACCAAATTCTTTGGAAGGGTATATGTCCAAAGTAAATTAAGACATAAGTAGTTGTTGAGTAATTAAGAAAAAAAGACATAAGTAATTTGGTGATGGTTCTCGGCCTGAAATATAGTAGTTAGTTTTGAGCTTTAAAACCGATGGTACTACTGCCCTGGCACTGTGGCTCAGTGGCTGAAGAATCATTCCTGTACACCAGAATGTCGTGGGGTCAGTTACCAGTCAGGGTACCTACCTGGGTTGTGGGTTCCATCCCTGTTTGAGGTGCGTGCGGGAGGCAGCTGATGGATGTTTCTCTCACATCAGTGTTGCTCTCTCCCTCCCACCGTCCCTCCTTCCCTCTCTCCCTAATATCAATACACATGTCCTCGAGTGAGGGGTAGAAATGAATAAACAAATCAATGAACAAATGAATAAATACAAGATTGATGGCACTAGTTTGGGCAAACCAAGTGATATAAAATCAGTTACTGAATATATTGAATTGGTATGTTATTTTCAAGGCACTGTATAGTTATAACTCATATCTATATCCTTAAGTTTATTTTCTAGTTGAGAATTTAAACTATTAAAAGAAAAAATTCAAAATACTTATAAATTTGTAAGTTCGTTGACTCCCTTGACTTATGATGGATGTCCAGGGCTGTTAACCAAGTAGAAACTACTTTCAAACAAATAACCTTTGCCTGAGACTCATGCAAATTTGAGATGTTATGTCAGTATCCAACTAGAGTTTTTACTATAGGATCCTTCCAACAACCTGTAAACTAATAGAGTATTCGAAAGCTGAGTAGGAATTTATGCTGTGGTGTCCATTCAAGGAAATAAGTAATTATCCTCAACAGTTCGTATTTTTAAAATTATCCTTTACTGACATATGTCCATAAGAGAAAGTCTATAGATTTACTCAGATAAAACTTTAAAATAATACTTTGTAGTTTTTTTCTTTTCTTTTTTAAAAAAGATTTTATTTATTTTTAGAGAGAGGGCAAGGGAGGGAGAAAGACAGGGAGAGAAACATCTGTGTGAGAGAGGTTGCCTCTTACACGTGCCCCTG
This sequence comes from Macrotus californicus, assembly GCA_007922815.1. Classification (NCBI taxonomy): domain Eukaryota; kingdom Metazoa; phylum Chordata; class Mammalia; order Chiroptera; family Phyllostomidae; genus Macrotus; species Macrotus californicus. Next base: position 48,303 of record VMDR010005280.1, on the reverse strand, counting down.
GGCCAGGCCTACAGCCCAGGCATGTGCCCTCACCGGGAATCGAACTGGCAAGTTTTCACCTCAGACAATGCTCAGCCAACTATGAGTATGTCGGTGGGGCAATACTTTGTAGTTCTTTTTTTTTCTTTTTTTTTTTAAAGATTTTATCTTTTTATTTTTAGAGAGGCGGGGAAAGGAGGGAGAAAGAGAGGGAGAGAAACATCGATGTGTGAGAGATACATCAATCAGTTGCTTCTCACACGCCCCCATCTGGGAACCTGGCCACAACCCAGGTATGTGCCCTGACTGGGAATCGAACCCATGACCTTTCGGTTTGCAGTTGGCACTCAATCCACTGAGCCACACCAGCCAGGGCAGGGCAGTACTTGGTAGTTCTTTTTTTTTTTCCCTAAAGATTTTATTTATTCATTGGAGAGAAAGGAAGAGAGAAACATCAATGTGTGGCTGCCTCTCACGTGGACCCCACTGGGGACCTGGTTTGCAGCCCACACTCAGTCCACTGAGCTATACCAGCCAAGGCAATACTGTGTAGTTCTTGGTCAACATAAAAGTTGTTTCTGTGTATACCAGGATACTTTGCATCATATTAAGACAACCAGCTCATTAGCACATGTCCCTAAATTAGGCATAAGACCAAAGACTTTAAATAAGCTCTACCTTCTCTTTGTCTTTCCATTTCCCATCTCTGTCTTTTTCCTTTTCTTCTTTTTTGACTCTTCACATACCTTGTATTCAATAATTAGCCTCTTTTTTCTATTTTTCTTTTACGTAGGAATTTGTTGTTTTAAAAGACACCATATTGTAATATTTCATCTTACCTACATTTCTCTCTCCACTGTCATTAGATTCATTTTGCTCTGAAATTTCACGTACATGATAATGGGAGTAGTTCTGGGAATGACGACTTAGAAACACATCATCATTCGGAGGCAAAATTAGTAAGGAGATTGCTGTCTGAATAAAATTTAATGTAGCTGTATAACAACATTCACATTGGAATAAACAATAGATGGGTTAATTAAAAATAAATGTCATAGGACTTTAAAGAAAAACATTTGGCTTTATTTAGTCATCACATTTAGCAGAGACATTTTTCATACCTGTGCAGATCTAATAATAAATGCTTTCTTCTGAGGAAGAAGAAATAGGCGTATGTTCCACATCAAATCCAGGAACGAGGAGGCAGCGATAGTATAGGAGTCTGTCATGGACTCCTTACAGGATTTTCTGTTTTCAAAGGTAGAATACCAATAAAAAATCCTTGTCCCCTCTTTCTCCTCCATTGGATTTTCTGAATAACCTGTTGTCACAACAGTGTATCCCCTCCTTCTACTGGTAAGTAAACTTTACAAAGTTTAAGAGTTATTATTTTATTGCTTTAATGAGAGAATATATTATATTCTGGCACCTCACTAAAAAAAAAAATCTTACTCTTCACTTGGAATTTTTATTAGAAAAGTGTATGTATCAAGTGGCCCAGGGTAAAGCAGCATCACTTCCTGATAGAGTCTTGGTCAGAAAACTGTATTTTCCTGGAGTCTGAATCTCAGACCTAATTGTATCTGCAAGTATTGGACATTACAGAGAGTGCCCTTCTCCCTGACTGTCTTCCTGAGTGCTTTGCCCGATTCTGCTTCATAAAGGTCAGAACTATGCAGTACTTCCAAGGGAAATTATGGGCCCGCACTAGACAAAGCCTGCTTTGTTCACTAGTGGCAACTTTTGCTTGAAGTAATTTTGTTGAAGTTTTCTAAAACAGTTCTTTAAATCCAATACTGTTTTTTTAAGAAGGCAAAAATGAGTAAGTACAATGGTGAAAGTACCATAAATTAACGTTCTCCATTTACAAAGTTCTGATGCCATAAAGTGCTTGTATAAAAGTACGATCTGTTACAAGTTGGATGGACATAAAAGATAAGTAGACAGAACTATTAGATTATAAATAGAATGGAACACAATGTATGTAAGTCAAGTCGTTTGCTGTACACCTTAAACTTTAAAGAAAAGATCATTGGTCCTGGCTGGTGTGGCTCGATGGATTGAGCGCTGGCCTGTGAACCACAGGGTGGCCAGTTCGATTCCCAGTCAGGGCACTTGCCTGGGTTGCAGGCCAGGTCCCCAGTGCGGGGTGCACGAGAGGCAACCACACATGGATGTTTTTCTCCCTTTCTCTCCCTCTCCTTTCCTCTCTCTAAAAAATAAATAAAATCTTTTTGAAAAAAGATAGTTGGCACGTCTTGATAATAGAGTACACATCTTGTTGCACATAACTATACATTTTAAAGTTTTAGCCCTGGCTGGTATGACTCAGTGGATTGAGTGCCGGCCTGTGGACCAAAAAGTCACCAGTTCAATTCCCAGTCAGGGCACATGCCTGAGTTTCAGGCCAGTTCCCTGGTTGGGGGTGTGTGAGAGGCAACCTGTCAAAGTTTCTCTCCCTCCCTCCCCCTTCTCTCTAAAAATAAATAAAATCTTTTTAAAAATTTTAGGCAAATAGCTGATTACAATAAAAGTTTCATGGGTAGAAGGAAAGAACTTTATACACTTTAAATCTAAACATTTCTTAAACACGGTAAGACATAAGAAATAGAGGTAGAACTAAGACACAATAATTCTGTTGCTTATTACCAAACTTAGTGAAAGGGAGAGGGTAGCGATGGCTGCATTGGAAACTGAGCTTCCTGTTGACTCTAATTGCCTGTGTCTTACCTTGCCTTCAACATGGATGATTAAGAATTGGCTGTTAATACAGATTCTAAGATGAACACTATCTTTGACCTAGGGCTTTATTGTTGAACCCTGTTTAACCCCGTATCTCTAGGAGGTAGTGTAGGTATAATATTTATCTACAGCCAGTAGTCAATAAAAACCTTATCTGAAAATGAAAAATACTAAGTAAATTTTAATAATACTGTACATTTATTTTAAAATCACCCTAGGAATTCATCTGGAACAACTAAACTGGAACTAAAAATCTTGAAGTAAATGCTGGCCAAAAAAACCTAGGGGTTGAAGAAAAAAACTGTGAGAACCCTGCATAATCCATGATATAAGATACAAGCCTATGAAATGGGAGGCGCTACAACTTGAAGGAGGGAGTAAATAGTTTAAACACCAGGGCATAGTTTCGGGGTACTACCAAAGTGGAAACCCCAAACTCTGTAGTTAGTTACCTTTCTCTCCCAACCTCCGCCCCCTCTCCAGAAAACATTGGGACTCCAGCTCTGCTTGTGACTTGCTTTCCTAGTGGTGTACAGCTGCATGACTCAGAGAAAAAGGGGTTTTCTTTGGAACACACAACCACGAAACTAAAGCCAGCATCCTGTACCCTGTTTTCTGTCAAACCCAAACTTGGGTAGGCCCTTCTCACAGAAAGCAAGGGGCCGTAAGGCCATTTTAAATTTCATAACTAGTTTAAACAGAAACAATGGAATATCCAAATGTGACTTCAGACCTTTTTTCTTGTCAGATTGGAAACAGAAGGGGGATGGTCATCAAATCAGGGTTGTGGAGAAACAAGTGGCTGATGCTCAGGATGTGCTCGTGAACAGCCTCATACCCACTCTCTGCCCTTTATGAGTATAGAACAAGCCGGAGGTGTGATTGCGTCATTCAAAATTAAGAAAGGGATAATTTCTAGGAACTTGAATATACTCTTTGTTGTATACTTATTAGTTAGTTTCTCTTCCTTTCTGTTGCCGTTTTCTAAGCGATGGAATTGAATTTTCTCGTCAGGCGAAAGTGCGCAGTAAGACACCTGCACTAGGGCACTAGTTTAAGTGGGTCCAGGAGTGTGGGGTACATCGGTGACTGCAGTCGGCCCCAGTCAGCCGCGGCTCCCACAGGCTTCTGCACACTTTGAACCCTTCACTCTGCAACTGGGAAGTGTACTCCTGGTGACTTTCAGTCACCATGAAATTCGGTTTCTAACCCTTTAGCACAAGAGTGTACACATGGCAAGCAAGGGTGGTATGGCTCCCACGGGCTTCTGCACACTTTGAACCCTTCACTCTGCAGCTGGGAAGTATACTCCTGGTGACTTTCGGTCACCATGAAATTCGGTTTCTAACCCTTTAGCACAAGAGTGTACACATGGCAAACAAGGGTGGTATACTTAATGAACGCAGGACTGGAAGGTGTTGTTTGGGCAATCTAAAGCTACTCACTGTCACATGTGTTGCTCCTCCAGGCACTGAAAACATATGCCCCTGAATGGTTTAATTTGCTTATTATTTCAGACCCTGATTGCCATGTGGGAAATAAGTCATTTTTATGGGAACCTAATGTTTAGAAAGAATTGTTTTTTGTGTGTGTGTACTTATGTGTATGCTGGACTTCACTTATTAACTGTAACAGTTTGAAAGCTCCCCCTTCCCATTGTAAAACATATTTTTTCCCAATTATAAAAGCTCTACATGTTTATTGTAAAAAAATTAGGAAGGTTGAAAGAAGAAGCACAAGTCTCCCATAATCTCACCATCAAAATATATTTACTCTTTAGTTTAGTTTTACTATTCTTTTTAACATACTTTAGCATAGTTTGAATAATGTGGTATATGATTTACATGTAATTTATATTCTACTTTTAATCTAGGATTATTGCTCTAGAAACTTCATTTCAATGATTATATATTGCTTTATGTAATTTTTTTGGTTTATTTATTCATATACCTATTGTTGTACATTCAACTCATTCCCAATGATTTACCACCCTAAATAACACTTACCAGAAATCACATCTTGCCTCTGTGGTGTGGCTCAGTGGATTGAGCACTGGCCTGCAAACCAAAGGGTCGACGGTTCAATTCCCAGTCAGGGCACAGGCCTGGGTTGCAGGCCAGGTCCCCAGTTGGGGGCGTGCAGGAAGCAACCACACATTGATGTTTCTCTCTCTCTCTTTCTCCCTCCCTTCCCCTCTCTCTAAAAATAAATAAATAAAATCTTTTTTTAAAAAAAGAAGAAATAACATCTTGCCTGGCCAGGTAGTTCATTTGGTTATAGCATTGTCCCCACACACCAAGGTTACAGGTTCGATCTTCAGTCAGGACACATACAAGAAACAACCAATGAATGCATAAATAAGTGGAACAACAAATTGGGGGGTGTGTGTGTGTCCCTCCCTTTCTCTCCCTCCCTTCTTCTCTTTCTTTAAAATCAATAAATTCAAATTAAGAATAGTCTGACAGTAACCAGAGGGAGATGGGAGGGGATAATGGGAGGGGGAGGGGAAGGGCGAAGGGTTTTCAGGAGTAAGTATAAAGGACACATGGACAAAGCCAGGGGGAGGGTGGAAGCAGGGGAGGGAAGTGGGGATGGCTGGGGGTGGGGGAAGTGGTAGGAGGTAAATGCAGACAACTCTTCTTGAACAACAATAAAAAAATTCAAAAAAATCAAATTAAAAGAAAAAGAAATAATATTATTGGACAGCTTCCATCTTTTAAAGCTAAGTTTTCTAGACTTTTGTGTAAATATTATGAGAACTTAGGCTTTTATTAGAGAAAATAGTCCTATATAATTTATATAGAGTTAGAATTAAAATTTGAAAAAATATGTGTGTGGCCCTAGCCACTATTCTAGTTATAAATAATACCTACTTAGATAATAAAAGAATATATGCCCAAATGGAATTTGATAGTGAGAGACCTCTTTCATAGACTCTTTCTTCAAAGTAGGATTTCTGCAGATTGCTGAGTAGGTCTTTTCTGTGAATTTTGCCATTCATCTGTTTTCAGCCTCTCCCTTCCCTTCTTAAAAACACCCTTGGACTTAAGTAAAGAGGGCTTGACTGGCTGCCTCCCCACTGTCATGAATTATTTGAAGACCCCACCCTTCCTGTGCAGGACACTTGATGGAGCTGTTTTTGTGATTTGCCTCTCGTGTCAACAGAATGGATTGGGGACATAGAGAAGATGATTTGCTTCTTTCCCTTTTCATTAGGAATGATTAATATGCTTCCTCTTTTCTTTTTTTTTCTGATACATTTCATGCATTGAAAACACTCCCTTGATTTAGAATTTCTTTCAGGTAGCACTTACCTAAACAGAGAATGTGTGGGAAGAATTTTATCAACACTTTATTTTCATCAGTTATAGGTGTTGCTCTTGGATAATAGCTAAAAGTTGAGTTTCCAGAGCACTCCCAGACAAGTCTCCACCAAAAATGCCTCAGAATGACTTCAGAGTTCTCTCCCATGTATGTTACCAACAGCGTGAAGATTGACATCCTACTGATGTCACTTATGCCGTGTGCAAGTGGGAACATCCAGAGAATGAAACATACAAAGAAAAGTAGTCCAACAGGGGGAAGAAAGCCAATCAAATCACATTTGTAAAGTGCTAAAATTAAATACAAAAAACTGTCAACTCCCAACTGAAAATACTATACCAACTGCAAATATCTTTCAAAGATGATGAAATAAAATTATCCAAGTTCAAGCATAGAGTTGCAGAAGGAAATGAAGAGTACCTGAAAAAGCAAATATGTAGCAAATATAAAATAATATTGTTTATTAAAACAACAGTAATGTTTTCTGTGGTTTATTGTTATGTATATGTAGAAAATATGACAATAACACAGAGCAGATAGAGATGAAATGTTGTAAAATTCTTGTATTGTTTAGTACATAGTAAAAGTGATAACTTAATATATATTATGTCAAGAATGTACAGAACAAGACAGATAGAAAATAATAGCAAATTTAGGGTAGATCTAAGCCCAACTGTGTCAGTAAAAACACTAACTGTAAATGGCCTAAACACTCTAAAAGATAACAATTGTCAAACTAGGTAGAAAAAATAAAGTCAATCCCTGGCTGGTGTGGCTCAGTGGATTGAGCACGGGCCTGTAAACCTCAGGGTCACCTGTTTGCTTCCCAGTCAGCGCACATGCCTGGGTTGCGGGCCAGGTCCCCTGTTGGGGGCGTGTGAGAGGCAACCGATTGATGTCTCTCACACATCAGTGTTTCTCCCTCCCTTTCCCCTCTCTAAAAAATAAGTAAATAAAATATTTGAAAAATAAAGGCAAAAGTGTTATTGGAGTGATATAGGGCATTTCATGATAAAAAGATCAATTCAGCAGGAAGATATAACTCTAAATTTGTTATGCCTAATAACATAGCTTTAAAAAGTATATCAAGCAAAAGTTAATAGAACTAAAAAGAGAAAGAGGAATCTACTTTCATTGCTAGAGATGTTAACATGCCTATCTCAATAACCGATAGAACAGGCTGACAACAGATCAGAAGGAATGTTACTGATTTATACAATGCGATTACCCAACTCGACCTGATTGGTATATATAGAACACTACGCTCAGTAATTACACGACACACTTTCTTTCCAAGTGTACATGGAACATGACATATTATAAATCTTGAAAAAATAACTGCAAGCTTTTGTATTTATTTTTGGTTTAAACTATATCTGAAACAAACACAGGGAGACCCTCTCAGTTCTTCTGTAGGAATTCTGTGTCTGAGTGAGAAACTGGGAGGGCGCCATGGTTTTCCAGTTTATTTCTCTTCAGCACAGTACTAGGGTGCAGGCGAACGGAGGGTGTCTGCCTCTGTCTCTTAACATGTGCAGGGTATCAGGTTTCCGATAATAATCTGGGGCTGGGTTTAACAAACCTGTCTGTCGTAAGAATCACCTGTGAAGATTTTTAAAAACAGATTCCTAGGTCCCACCTCCTGGAGATTCTGTATTTTGAAAAGGTGACTGGGCTGATTCCAAAGTATTCGAATAGTTCTGGGAGTTACTGAAATAATGTTGTTTGTCATGTGGAGAGGAGGGAGTGGAAGGGGAAGAATATGAGAATGTAAGAATATGAATGAATAAAGTTGGGCTAATAACTAGGTCAGGGTTGGGTGTAGCTGAACCCCACTGGATGAGGCAAGAGGCAGATCCACTTCTAAAAGTTTTATAAACATGAAAATCAAGCACATTTACCTGGCCGGGTGGCTCAGCTGCTGGGGGCGTCGTCCCGAACACCAAAGGGTCCCGTTCTCTGTCAGAGCGCATGCGTAGGTTGCAGGTCTCGCCTCCAGTCAGGGCATGTATGGGAGGGAGCCCATTGACGTTTCTTTCTCTCCCCACCCCCCTTCCTCTCTCTCTAAAAATCAGTAAACATATTCTCAGGTGAGAATTTCAAACAAAAATTAAGCACATTTGTATAAAGCATCAAAGGAAAAACACTGCTCTTTTTGCTAAGTATTCTGTGACTTAAATTTTTTTTTAAGATTTTTATTTTTATTTATTTTTAGAGAGAGGGTAAGGGAGGGAGAAAGAGAGGGAAAGGAATATCGTTGTGCAAGAGAAACATCAATTGATACCCTCTCTCATGTCCCCAACTGGGGACCTGGCCTGCAACCCAGGCATGTGCCCTGACCGGGAATCGAACCTGTGACCTTTTCAGTTTTCAGGCCAGCTCACCAGCCAGGACTCTGTGACTTTCTTTACATAAAAAAGGAGAGGGCTATTCTTAGCAATAGTTGTAACAGTGTACACATTCATTTTTTAAATCATAATCTGTTGTTATTTTCCACACACATTATACTTTTTAATATAAACAGAACTTGTTTTTGGTTCGATGCTACTAGGCATAAATATATTTGAAAGTATATCATGATTTTGTTGTTTTGAATATATATGAGAAAAGGGACACATAAATATATTGTTTAATATAATGAAGAATTCAAAAGGGATGCACTGAGTTCTACTTTAGAGAATGAACAGATATCTGCCCTGGCTGGTGTGGTTCAGTGGATTGAGCGCTGGACTGTGAAGCAAAGGGTTGCCAGTTGGATTCCCAGTCAGGGCACCTGCCTGGGTAGTGGGCCAGGTCCCCAGTAGGGGGCGTGCGAGAGGAAACCACACATGGATGTTTCTCTCCCTCTCTTTCTCCGTCTTTTCCCCTCTGTCTAAAAATAAATAAATAAAGTCTTTTTTTAAAAAAGAAAAATGAATAGATATCTGAGAAGATAGTGGAAGCAGGCCAAGCTGGCTATGTTTCATTTAAGGACTTTGCAGAGAATTTTTTGTGAATATGTTACCGTCTAATATTCCTAAAGCTTTAATGACTTTTTTCATCTTGTTAGTCTGTTTTTTTGCTTTGGGTATTTTTTTTTAATCTACCCCATTACTCTTAACCAAACAAGCATTTTCCCAGGATTTTTAGAATGGAGTGAATGAAGTTCACTCAGTGGATGGGTTAGCAGGGCATTTCAAGTTTTAGTCCTTCCTTGCCTCTTCCAAGTAAGGCTGTGATTTGAGAATGAGCAGCTTCTGTCACTTAGCTCCATTTCCGAAAGGGTTATCATTAACATGTGTTAAATACTGTGATATTGTAAACACTCTGAAATGTCTTGAGGTCTTGCTGGCATTCCGTAATTGAGATAGTATTGTCTTAGTTAAAGCACTGACTCTTAAAAGCAATACCATGTGTTCACTCTTGGGGGAAATTGTTGTGACAGGAGTTGTGCTAATGTGTCTGGCAACCAAACTCTTTGAAATACGGTCCACTACTATAGTCAGACTGCGTTTCGTTTCACATAAGGAATTAAACTAGTTGAGACTCAGGCTGCCCTTAACTAAGTCATGCCACTAGAAAGAAAAGAGTTACTGCCTCTGTCCTCTTGATCTGTTGTACTTCAGTAACCAGGATCCTGGTTTGCCCTAAGTCATCTGTATACATCAGAATGTGTATCAGCAGTCATTGCTACCGTCACTCTGATAATTACAGCTGTGCAAATCTGACCTTCATCAACGGGCTTCCCTAGACTCACGTCTAATCAACTGAAAAAAGTTTGATTTTGATAGTGTTTGAAAAAGAAAAAAAAAAAGTTAATGCTGCTTGTGTATTTTCTCTTATGAAAATATATCTACAGTATTAAAATAGATTTTTAGTGAACTTATTATGTCCCTTTATATTCCCCCCAAAACGCATTATTTGCTCCAGATGTGACCTTGTTTACGACAAACATACTTATTACGTGTGATGAGACAGCCTGTGGTCCTTGCTGTCATTCTGTGAGGTAAAGGTTCCGCTTTAGTTCCGGGACTGCGACTCCACATGACTCTTTTTTCTCTTCTCCTCTAGACTTCTCCAGAGAGCCCTGAGACAGTAGGTGGAGTGCAAAGCTATATTGTGTTGCCTTCCTGCTTTTTTTGTTGCCGTCCTGCTTTTTTTAATTATTATTATTCTTGGCCCAGTCTTGGCTGCTCCTTTCTCTGCCACTAAAGCTACCTAACTAAACCCTGCATGTATAGTCATTATAAGGGACTTATTTATGGTCTTTTCATTTCAGTCCTGCACATTTATCACATCAATTATGTTTCTCGTGAAATCCTTAAAATCAGGATTGTTCCTAAAACAATATTGTGATAAGCAAACTGGAATGTCACCTCTACTTTCCAAAAAAATTTCTTTCCGTTTTAAACCACTCTCTTTCTATACTCCTGCCCTCCACCCCAAACCCCTTCCAGGGCTCCAGAACTCCCTAGGGACTTTTGAAGGCAAAAAATAATCTGTAAAACAGATGCAAGTCAGGTGTTAACACTTAATGTGTCACCCCCTCTCTGAACTATTTACATCCTGAAAGAGGGGGACGGGGAGAGGGCAGTGTTTAACAAAGAACAATGACTCATTCACAAATGGTGGAATTCCCTGCTTCAATGACATGGTAGATAGTCGAGTTGGCTGAGAAAGGCATCCCCTCTGTCAAAAGGATGAGAATGGCAGCAATAACAGGCTGCAGGGGCAAGAGCTCATGCATATTGGGAGGATACCCACATTTGTGTGTCTTCCTTTTAAGAGATTTTGAGCTGGTTATGATCATCTCATTGAATTTTTGTCCTATGATGGTGTCAGCTTGGTTTGGTTCCTTTTTCTCCTTAGTAATTTCTCTGTTATGGATTTTGATATTTGGTGCCCATGTGATGTCAAGGAGTCTGGCTGTCTGCATGATTGTTTATCATGGCTCTGATCCTTTCCAACTACCTCAGGAAGAGAGGGGCAGGGACATTTTCGAAATTACACTGAAATAATAAACTGGTTTTTGTGTTCCCTCTCTCCCTCTCACCATGCAACAGAAGAAGCAGGCCAGCCCCCTGCCGGCCCAGGCATGGTCATGGACAGTGTGGAAGCAGGGGGAGACACGACGCCTCCCACCAAAAGGAAGAGCAAGTTCTCCGGCTTTGGCAAGATTTTTAAGCCCTGGAAATGGAGGAAAAAGAAAAGTAGTGATAAATTCAAAGAGACATCAGAAGGTGACATGTTAAGATTTAAATACATGTTCTCAGTTAAAGAGTTCTCTGTTTTGGAAGTACCTTTTTCACTCTTTTTCTCAAGCTTTGATAACCCCTATTTGAGGGGGGATTGAATCTTTTACAATTAAAACTCAAGTGCTCACTCACTAAGACTTACATACTATAGCCTCATTCCCAAATTGATATTTTGGTGGGATTAAGTTTATCAAGTGGTAAGTGGGGTTCCTAAACTGTAGCAACTCCAAGGCCCTGGCCATGTCCTTCCAGAGAAAGTTCATTCATAAATACCTTACTATTGAAATTTTAATTAAAAGTCAGTTTTTCTATTCTTTTCTTCCCAGAGACTAGAAAATTGAACCAATTTATACTTTTACCTGTGGAGTTAGAATTCTTTTTTTTTTTTTAAATATATTTTATTGATTATGCCATTACAGTTGTCCCATTCCCCCCCCCATATTCCCCTCCACCCTGCACATCCCTTCCCACCCACATTCCCCCTGGAGTTAGAATTCTTAAAGTTGACCTTTAGTTGCCACATTTCTGAGTGCTATTTTCCAATTTAATATTAGTTTTAGAGCGAAAAATATCCATGCGAAAACCAAGAGAAGAGCTGGTTAAAAGAGGAGTTCTGTTGGAAGACTCCGCACAGGGTGAGTTGCAACATATCTGTGTCTGTATAACTCGTCTTTGGTTCCGAGGAGGTATGTGACTTTTCTTTCTTTTATTATTGCTGTTGTTGGGGGTTGGGGATCTGCTTTAACCAAACAGAAATAGGCCCTGGCTGGTGTAGCTCAGTGGATTGAGTTTGGGCCTGGGAAGCAATGGGTCGCTGGTTCAATTCCCGGTCAGGGCACATGCCTGGGTTGCAGGCCAGTGTGGGGCACGTGGTAGGCAACCACATATTGATGTTTCTCTCCCTCTCTTTCTCCTTCCCTTCCCCTCACTCTAAAATAAAATAAAAACTACAGTTTTTAAAGGTGCATGCTTAAGTGTTAACCTATAATTTTAAAAAAACAAAGAAAGGATCATCACAAGAGTTTGGAGAGTGATAGCTTTGTGAAAGAAGGAAAGGTATGTTACTAGGGAGAAAAGGAGGCTTCTGGGGTCTGGGATCTTCTTTCCTTTCCTTTGCTTTCCTTTGCTTTCCTTTGCTTTCCTTTCCTTTCCTTTCCTTTCCTTTCCTTTCCTTTCCTTTTCCACTCCTTTTCCTCCTCGTCTCCTCTCCTCTCGTTTTCTTTTCTCCTCACCCAAGGACAGTCTCATTTTTTAGAGAGAGGGGAAAAGAGGAATAGAGAGAGAGGGAGAGAAAAAATTAACGTGAGAGAGAAACATCTATCACCTGCCTCACATGCACCCCAACCGGGAACGAACCCACACCCACACCTAGGCATGTGCCCTGACCAGGAATGGAACTGGCAACCTTTAGGTTTGCCCAACCCAATGAACACACCAGTAAGGGCAAGGCTCAGTTTAGCTACCACTTTCTCTAAAGCCTTTCTATCCCTGTTCTCACCTCAAGATAATTATTTCTTCTTTATTCCTACCACTTCATCCTTTATAGCTCTTAACATTTAGCATTGTAATTACTCATGTATAATAAGTCTGCCTTATTCATGTAGCAAAGCACCTGACACACATTAGATAGTCAAATATGTACTATAAAAAGGAATTATTTCATTTCCAATACTGTAAAGATCCAAATCATCATCATCATCGTTACCTAGATCTAAACAATAAGCTAAAAAGGAAGAGGGGGAAAATGGGGTAAGATGACCATTCCAGTTTCATCAGTTTGCTCCTTTCTTTTGGCCCCTGCAGATGATGAGGATCCAGGGAAGCTAAACCATGCCATGTTGAAGAACGGCCATACCACCCCCATAGGGAGTGCCAGGTCTTCTAGTCCAGTCCAAGTAGAGGAAGAGCCAGGAAGAATGGCAGGTCTTGCAAAACCTGTTCCAGAAGAGGACTCAAAGAAGCGCCTTGGTAAGAAACTGGATTTTTGAGTTTATGAGCCATGGATCAATCATTCTTGTTTATCTGGGGGGTTTGTGAGAGCAAGGGGAGAAATAAAACCCAGAGGGGACTTCCAGCCAAGATAGAGTTTGCCTCCTCTCACAACCAGAAGAAGTACAAAACAAAATTAAAACAAAAAATAACTGGAACTGCCAGAAATTTGAACTCTATGGAAGTCTGACAACCAAGGAGTTAAAGAAGAAACTTTCATCCAGACCAGTAGGAGGGGGGGAGATGGGCAACTGGGGTGGAAAGGACTCACAGCAAGGCAGCAGCTGGCAGACCAGGTGGTCCTACATTTGTGTGCAGATAAACTGGGAGGAACAACTGGGGAGTGAGACAAACCTCACAACCCAGGGTTCCAGTGCAGGGAAATAAAGCCTCAAAACCTCTGACTGTAAAAATCTGTGGAGGTTGTGGTGGCAGAAGAAACTCCCAGCCTCACAGGAGAGTTTGTTGGAGAGACCTATAGGGTCCTAGAACATGCACAAACCCACCCACCCGGGAATCAGCACCAGAAGGGCCCGATTTTCTTGTGGGTAGCAAGGGAAGTGACTGAAAGCCTGCTGAGAGTTGAACGAGAGTTGTTCCCTCTCTGACCCCTCTCCAACATATAGTGCCACCATACAGCAACATGGTTTGCCTCGCCCTGGCAAATACCTAAGGCTCTGCCCCTTACAATGTAACAGGCACACCAAGACAAAAAAAAATATGGCCCAAATGAAATAACAGATCAAAGCTCCAGAAAAAAATTCAGCTAAGTGATGAAGAGATAGCCAGCCTATCAGATACAAAGTTCAAGACACTGGTAATCAGGATGCTCACAGAAATGGTTGAGTATGGTCACAAAATACAGAAAGAAGTGAAGGCTATGCAAAGTGAAATAAAGGAAAAGTACAAGGAACCAACAGTGATGGGAAGAAAACTGGGACTCAAATCAACGGTTTGGACCAGAAGGAGGAAGTAAACATTCAACCAGAACAGAATGAAGAAACAAGAACTCAAAAAAAAGGAAGAGAGGCTTAGGAACCTCCGGAACAACTTTAAATATTCCAACATCGGAATCATGGGGATGCCAGAAGAAGAAGAGGAAGAGCAAGAAATTGAAAACTTATTTGAACAAATAATGAAGTAGACTTCCCTAATCTGGCAAAAGGAAATAGACTTCTAGGAAGTCCAGGAAGCTGAGTCCCAAAGAAGTTGGATGCAAGGAAGCACACACCAAGCCACATCATAATCACATTGCCCAAGATTAAAGATAAGGAGAGAATCTTAAAAGCAGCAGGAGAAAAGGGGACAGTTACCTACAAAGGAGTGCCCAGAAGACTGTCAGCTGATTTCTCAAAAGAAACCTTATTGGCAAGAAGGGGCTAGAAAGAAATATTCAAAGTCATGAAAGGCAAGGACCTACATCCAAGATTACTCTATCCAGCAAAGATATCATTTAAAATACAAGGGCAGATAAAGTGCTTCCCAGATAATGTCAAGTTCAAGGAGTTCATCATCACCAAACCCTTATGTGAAATGTTAAAGGGACCTACCTAAGGAAAAGAAGATCAAAACTATGAACAGTGAAATGACAACAGACTCACAACTATCAACAACTGAACCTAAAAAAACAAACTAAGCAAACAACTAAAACAGAGACAGAATCACAGAAATGGAGATCACATGGAGGGTTATCAACGGGGAGTGGGAGGAGGAGAATGGGAGAAAAGGTGCAGGGAATAAGAAGCATAAATGGTAGGTACAAAATAGACAGGGGAAGATTAAGAATAGCATAGGAAATGGAGAAGTCAAAGAACTTAATGTATGACCCATGGACATGAACTAAGAGGGGGAGGGAATGCTGGTGGGAGGGGTGGTTCATGGCAGAGGGGAATAAAGGGGAGGAAAAATGGGACAACTATGATAGCATAACCAATAAAATATATTTTAAAAAATCAAAAAAAGCCCTGGCTGGTGTGGCTCAGTAGATTGAGCGCTGACCTGCGAACCAAAGGGTCACCAGTTCAATTCCAAGTCTAGGGCACATGGCTGGGTGCTGGCCAGGTCCCCAGTTGGGGCCGTACTAGAGGCAACCACACATTGATGTTTGTCTCCCCCTTTCTCCCTCCCTCCCTTTCTCTCTAAAAATAAGTAAAAAGTTTTTTTCAAAAAAATAAGTAAAATTTATTTAAAAAAATTAAAATCCAGAGGGAATTGTGTTCTCTAGAAATTCCTCAACTAATTGAAACTTTAAGTAGAACCCTCCACCCCATTTTTTCATTCACAAAGTATCTAAAATTTGTGACTCATAAGATGGAGGAGGATGTTAAATATCAGATATCTGTAGAACTTTTTTTTTTAGATTATTTATTTATTTATTTATTTTTAGAGAGAGGGGAAGGGAGGGAGAGAGAGAGAAACATCCATCAGTTGCCTCTCATACACCCCCAACGGGGAACTTAGCCTCCAACCTTGGCATGTGCCATGACTGGGAATCAAACCAGCGACCTTTCGGTTTTCAGGACAGTGCCCAACCCACTGAGCCACACCAGCCAGGCCTTGTAGGACCTTTTTAGTTTGCATTTCTTCTCCTCCACCAAAGGAGGAGCCTCCTCCTGGCTCCTAGGTGGAGAATCACCACCATAACAACTGATTGGAAAAGTGTCCAATACATTAAGTATGTTGAAGTTGGGAAAGTTTTGCCTGGAAACTAATGTACAAATTAAATAATGGATGAAGTTGACTATAAGTCAGTAAATGTATTAGCTTTTTGATTCTGTCTTGTTACTATCTTCCCTTTTTAAGTCGAATCTCTTATTACACAGGCTCAACTGGAAGCCAGCCTAGTTCTGAAGCAGAGTCCATTCCTGAGAACGCCCCCAAACAGCCTTTACTTCCCCCTAAAAGACCATTGTCCTCTTCTCATGAAGCAAATGAAGGTCAAGCAAAGGATGCCACTTCCTCTGGCAGCACAGCAAGGTCCATCTGCTCCACCTCCATCGCCGCCACTACCACAGCACCTGCTGCCACTACAAACCTTCCAAAAACTGTTGTTAATTCCTCTGTGCCCCCTTCCCCAGCGCCCAGGACTCTGCCTGCTGCTCCTGCCAGCACTAACACTACTGCTACCCCAGGCCTCCCTCATATGGTCCCTGCCAAGCAGCCCCCCATCCCTCCCCCTAAACCAACAAACAGAAATAGCAACCCTGTCATTGGTAAGTAAGTCTTTAGGTTTCCATTGGTTTGGATTGGGTTGGGTTTTGGATGGTGGTTTTTTGGATAACTGGTCCAGTAATGATTTGGTCTGTAATAGTTTTCATATCGTGTTCCTTTGCACTCAATATAGAGAAAAGTCTTGAAAATGAGGCAGATGACTGTGAATGAAACAGACTGGGATCAGATACCACTAAAATGACGTTCTTGTGGGGGGGAAATTTCTGTTTTCCTAACAAGGTGTTTCTGAAATGCTGTCTCTAGTTGGGGGACTGGTCGTGTGAATACCGTGACAGGTTTGACCAGCATGAAGAAGAGGTTTCTTTTAACCTGCTTTAAACTGCCAGTGCATTTCCTCAGCATAAGCCCAACAGATGAAAAGATGATCGTACAGATGCCAGCATAACTTGTGATTCAGTGTCTGGCATAATATCCTTAAGGGGAACTGCAAAAGATATTATTTAAATTGTCCTGATAAAATCATATTTTCTCTTGGGAGAGTTAAGAATGATACTCTGTAAAATTACTGGTGGAAGAGAGAAAGAGAAAGGGAAAAGAGAAAAGTTTTAGTAAACTTTTTATATTTACCTGAAGTCTTTTATAGGTCTGTTTTCTTTACATAAATGCATTTCTTCTTAGAAAAATTTTCAAGAAAGGGAAGAGGGAAAGCAAGGTAGTTTTTCAGGAAAAGTGATACTAGGCTTAGCACTGCTTCAAGTTCTTGGTGATGATTGGAGGAAGGAAGAGTATGGTTGTTAAGTGGCTAATACCACCTTGGGGGTGACTAGAACCTTGAAAAACAGGCTTAGAATTTATTGTGAGTATGACAGGTTGGAGTAGCTTGATAAAAACAGGATGAAGGTTATTATTGTTATGACAGCCTTGAATAGATATTGCCGCATTGACTTATCTCTGAAGAACTTGAGCTTTCATATATACTTATTTTCAAAATATTGTGAAGTAGGGAACTGATTTTATCTATTATATAGTTAGGGCAGCTGGAATGTGAAGAAGTCGTGACTCCTCGAGGTTGCAGTTAGTGAAAGATAGAAACCAAACATAGGCTTTCCAGCTCTGGAGTACAGACCTCTGTTCTGTACACCTGTGTTCGCAAAGGTTGTGTACACGGGTGTTCTCATCACAGTCACCTGGGGGGGGCTTGTTAAAATACAGATTGCTGGGCCCTGCCCTTAGAGATTCTGATTCAGTAAGTCTGGGGTAAGTCCTGGGAGTTTGCATTTCTACTAAGCTCCCAGGTGATGCTGCTGCTGCGGACGCAGGACCATGCACTGAGAACCACTGCTCTAAACCAGTAGTGTGCGCCACTCTTTTCAGGGAAACAACATAAAAAATGGTATAATGTGTATTACATCCTGGGAGAAACCGCAGGGGCCACTCTTGGCCTGAGGTGAATAGCCCGAAGCCACAGGTCCTGTGGCTGAGGAATCACTATCAGTCCATGAGTGGTCCTCAGCAGAAGGAGAAAAATAGGGCAGTTCACAGAGTTTTTATTCAGGTTAAATAGATTCGATTTAAGGGACTATCCTTTATTTTGAAATTATGACCTGATTCTTTGGTGTTAAAAGGTCATTTCTTTCACGAAAGGATTGTGTTTGTAAATGGGATATTTAATATTGAACCTTAGTTGGAAATATTAAAAACGACAGCCTGAGGCTGATTGAGAATTTCTTTTTAGTTGTATTAGTCCATGAAATCTCAACATCTGGAAACCACTGCTGTAGACATTGCTGCATCTATTAATAGGCGTAACATTCTGGAGGCTGGAACTAATAGGAGCATCAGGTCTAAGGCAGGAGTATCATAAGTAGCTGAACAGAAGAAGGAAATTTATTACCCCTCCAACAAACATTCTTGGCATCTTTCGCACAGAACTACAGCCAAATCCCATCGTCAGGGTTGAGGTACCAGAGGTGACTTCCTTAACATCTTCATTTGTATGATTTCCTTAACTTACTAAAGGTAATTTATCTTATCAATTCAGATGTTAAAATAGTCCACTTTAGTCTTGTCCGAGGAGGGTTTTGTTGTTGGAATAGCTAACTGCTATTTTTAGAGAGGCAGCAAAAGTCCAGTCTACCCAAAAGTATCTTTTTCATTGATCCTAAAATTCACTTTTTTTACTTTTATTTATGTGTATGAAATGTTTTTCTAGAAAGTCCTTTTATTTTTTTTAAGACTTTATTTATTTCTTTTCAGAGAAAGGAGAAGGGAGGGAGAAAGAGAGCAAGACAAACATCAGTCAGCTGCCTCTTGCACACCCCAAACTGGGGACCTGGCCCGCAACCCAGGCAGGTGCCCTGACAGGGAATCGAACCAGCGACATTTCAGTTCACAGGCCAGCGCTCAATCCACTGAGCCACACCAGCCAGGGCTAGAAATTCCTTTTAAAAATATACTTCTGATGAGTAACATTAAAACATCAGATTATCTAGCCTTTTATTTTGAATGCTGCCCATGGAATGGGATTTAAGGCAAGTAAATTTTTATCTCAGGGAAACTTGGGACATGGAATCATGTGAACAATTGGTGGGACCAAAATAAGAAGTTGGGTAAAGGGTTAGAAGTTGGTGGTCAGGAGAGCTATAATTTAATTATTTTGCTAGGTTGGCCCCTGTGTGATATGATGCTCTACTTAAAGGCCATTTGGAGCACTCCAAAGGAAGTTTGCTGAACCAACACCTGAGTCACTTTGGGCTGTGGGAGATCACAAAAGGTTATATACTGTGGTGATATATAGGGTCAGGGCCCCATCTAATAAACACATATGAGGATCTACTATGTGCCACACACTGTGCCCAGCTCTGTGGATATGCTGATGGAAATAAGGGTTGCCCTGTCTTCAAGGAGCCCACAGTGTAGTTGGGAGGGAAAATGGGGGGTTGGGTATATAGGACAACAAGAGGAGTGGACACTAATAAAAATCAAGTACAGCCCTGGCTGGTGTGGCTCAGTGGATTGAGTGCCAGCCTATGAACCAAAAGGTCACTGATTTGATTCCCACTCAGGGCACATGCCTGGATTGCAGGCCAGGTCCAGCAGGGGGCATGTGAGAGGCAAACCACACATTAATGTTTCTCTCCCTATCTCCCTCCCTTCCCCTCTCTCTAAAAGTAAATAATTAAAATCTTTTTTTAAAAAATGAAATACAGTGGAATCCGGAAGATGGAGCCCAATAATGAGACCTGGGAACTAGCTGAGTCTTTGCCAGTTTATAGTATGATCTTGAACAAGTCACCTCACTTCTGTGGTTTTACCTTCTTTAAAATTATAAAGGTAATCTTTTATACAAGGAGAATATGAAGTCAAGGATAGAAAAGCACTTTGATTTCTTCAAAGGCCTTTGCATTTGCTATAAGTATCCAAGATGTCATTATTGATAGTTTCATAATACAGAGCTAAGAAATCTAGACATCACTGTTTATCAGGATGTGGCAACAGTGCCTGATAGTATTTGTTTTTTATTGCTATCTGAATGTTTAAATTTAATAGAGTACTTGGAGACAAAAGAAAACTACCTGTATTTTTTTCTATCTCTATTCTTATTAACTTATCTTCACCAAGATCATCATAAAAAGTTGTCACATTTCTTACCAAAGAAGTAAGACATTTCTTGTCAGATTATTGGGGTAGTGGTCTTCCTATACCCCTATACATTTATGAGGCCTCAGAGACACTTAAATATAAATTTTGTTTTAGAATGAGATATCTTGGGAATGGCAAAGCCATGAAATGCGGTATTTTACCTGAAACATTAAGACTGAGCTCAACTCTAATTCTAGGCCCTGGACTGGCCCCTCAAAGCATTGTACAGCTATCTTAAATTAAGGTGTTCCTCTCTCTTTTCCAGCAATAAACAGTGGTACATTGTTGTCAAAACCATCTCCGCCCTTACCACCTAAGAGAGGCATTCCGTCAACCTTGGTACCCACCTCAGAGTCTGCCACCACCACCATCACCACAAAAGCACCAAGTGATCACAGAGAGAAGAGCACGTGTTCTGTGGGTTTTGAACAGCTGTTGATGATCCCACCTCGCTCTCCATCCCCCCCACTGCCTACTCATATACCTCCAGAACCCCCGCGGTCCCCTCCATTTTCCGCTAAGACTTTTCAAGTTGTGCCAGAAATTGAATTTGTACCTTCCTTAGATCCACCCCAGGAGGTTCTCCAGCAGGAGGACCAGAAAAAGGAAGTACCCAAGAGGATGTTGGATCACAGCTTTGGGGAGCCCCATGTACCCTCTAGGCTGCCCCCACTCCCACTGCATATCCGAATCCAGCAGGCCCTCACCAGCCCACTCCCCATGATTCCGTCCTTGGAGGGCTCTCACAGAGCTCACTCGTTGCTCTTCGAGAACAGTGACAACTTTTCTGAGGACAGCAATACCCTGGGGCGAACCAGGTCACTTCCCATCACTATTGAGATGCTGAAAGTGTGAGTGTCTTTAAAGCTTGTCTCTGTTTCCTCTGCTTTACTTTCCTTTTCTACCCTTCTTGGAAAAATAGTACTTATGAAAAGAAAATGTGAACAAACTTAAAGTAAGAAGAATACTCAAAAAATAAGACGTGTTCTAGAATTTGGACTTTGTTTACCCTGCTAATTTCTGTAACATTGCTTCTATGGAAGACAATTTCATGATGATACAAAAATTGTAAACTTTTGTACTTGAAAAGTAAAACCACTGTATTTTTTGATACTCAGTGCTTAAGAGCATTGACTTTGGAGTAAGAATGCTCTGGGTTCAAATCCCAGCTCTACCTCTTATTTACTAGCTTGTAATAATAGTATGTGTTACTTAACCTTTCTACTCTTTAGTTGTCTGATCTCTGAACAGGAATAATACATATTTACATAGCTGTGTGAGAAGGCAGTTCTACAAATCTGAAAGCACTGGTGCCTGAGACATAAGCTATGTAGAGGGGACAGAGAGGGGTCTAGAGAAAAAGAAGGGAGGTCTGAAAGAGAGCTTAGTATTCCAGCCCCATAGACTGGAACTGGTCACCTTCTCCTCTCCCTTATCTGTCCCCAGCAGTGCATCTGCTCACACCAGCGTTGGTCTAATACCTACTCGGTCTTTTTAAAATTCCAACAAATTGTGACCGAGGATTAACACCTTTTGGCAAGTCGGAGATGTGCCTTATTAACTACAAGAATTATTGTAGAGCTGTTGCAGCATCCTGCTTGTTACTTGTTTTGCCATCCTTTTGTACTTGCTGTTATATTTATTTCATATCCTGGAAAGAGACCGTTTAGGTTGGAGTTGGAAGAAACTAAGTCATGGTTTTATGCCTCCAGAGTGTAAAGGGGGAAGGTTAGTTTTCATCTGTACTTCTCTTTGTTTCCTGGGATTAAATTGTCATTTTGTCCTACTGCATTGTTAAACCAAAGGCAAATGGATTCAATATTTGGATTAAATATCCTCCAGGAGCCAGGAACAGTGTCAGGCACTGTGAGTCTTCCCATTCAGTCAGTGCAAAGCAAACTTGACCTGCCATGTGGGTCATCAGGGCCCTCTGTGCCAGAAACGAGTGCATTCGAGATTTGTCTGTTTCGTCCTCCCAACAAGCCAGTGAGGTAGGTATTATTCCCATTTACAGAAAAGTTAAGTAACTTACAAGCTAGTAAATCAGTTGTAGAGCTCGGATTTGAACCCAGAGCTTGTAGCTAAATAGCTGCTAGCAGAGTTTCTTCACAAGATTGTTCAAGTTAAAGGAGTGAGTCCTAAATTATTTTATTCATGGACTTTTCCATAGATAATCAGTATCATGCCTTGCAGATCAGTTGTCCTTCATGTTTCTGAAAGGAAAATATAATCATGTTAATTTGTTAGTCCAGACGATGAAGAAGAGGAGCAGACCCAGCCATGTGCGTGCAGTGAAGACGTGCCACCTACCTCAGGCGTTCCTAAACTACCACAGTGTCTGCGGGAGGAGGAGGAAGAGAAGGAGAGTGACTCCGACTCAGAAGGTCCCGTTCAGTACCGAGATGAAGAGGATGAAGATGAAAGCCAGAATAGTAAGAAAGGAGGGAAAGCAAAGGAGAAACTTCTTTTACAGATAAGGCTACTTGTCAGTCTTAGCAAGTGCAAGGTGAATGGAAACAGGCACCTGCCCCCATCGAGTCAGCCGATGTTGGACTGTGAAGGACTCTTGTCTCTGAAGTTCTGATATTCCCACTGTTACAGCAAGCCCGTGAAAGGGACCCATGTAGATTGAGTCATTCAGGGTTTTCATCTGTATTTAATTAAAGAATTATTTACCTTGATGGTATGAAAGAATGTGGAGGAGAGAAAGTTGCGATTTGGGCTATCTTGAAAAGATAAAAGTGGTGCTCTCTTCAGTCTAATGAACTTACTGTGTCCATGGGGCTAAGGAAAAAGTATGTGCATACACAAATCTATGAACAGTGGAATTCTAATTCCTAAAAGTGCGAAAACAGCCCTAAGAATAGGAATTTTATGAGGTGTGTTAGTGCAAATACCTTTCTGCTGTAATTCAGAGAGCTATCCCATGCTTAGATTCTCTCCTACAGCAATTCTTAGGAGAAAATATAGAGGCCTGGTAGAAGGGAGAAGGTAATTTTAGCCCATCTGAGTCCACCTGACAGAGAAGATTTTTAGGTGTCTTTAGATTTACCCCCACCTCTGTGTTAGCTGGATGATTGGAAGCCAGGGAGGAAGCTGGGAGGTACAATATTGTTTATTCAGACTCTTGCCTAAATCTCAACCATGTGTGAGGTTCAGCCTTAAGCTTCAACAGTTTTTTCTTTCCCTTGTGCAAAGGTGCTCTGGCCAACAAAGTGAAGAGGAAAGACACACTGGCAATGAAGTTGAACCCCAGACCCAGTGAACCAGAGTTGAACTTGAACTCTTGGCCTCGAAAAAGCAAAGAGGAGTGGAATGAAATACGGCACCAGATTGGGAACACACTGATCCGGTAGGCCTTGGTTATGATACATTGAAATCATTGATTTGATTTCGTTATGAAAGTGTGTATGTTGGAGATTTATTTTTATTTTGTGGTGTGGTGGAGCCATTTATCTTTGTGCTGTTTTTTTTTTTTAATTTTAGAAATAATGTAATTTTTAAGAATACATATTGTGCCCAGTTGGATGTCATTAAGCTTTAGAGAATTCAGGTGGTTCCCAGGACAGCAAGACTCCCCTGTCATTTATCCAGTTGCTCAAGCGTGAGATGCCAACCCAATTAAAGATCACACCCACATTTTTGTTACATCTATTGCACATGTTCCATGTAATTGCCTGCTTTCAAAGTGTTAGTATACCTTTCAAGTCAGATGGAACCAAAAGCATAGAGAAACTGAATGTAGGCCTACTCCCTGCATATACAATACACGTAAGAGTTCAAGTGTACAGGTGGATGTTTCCCAACTTAGTTGTGTCTCTTAGTAGAATGAGGAAAAGGAGGTAGAACTCTCGACATATTACTTTGTAAGTAATTAAGGATGTCCATTAATTAAAATATATCCCCCTCCCATCTTAGACACCTGGCTTTGCTATTGGCCAAGACGACAATCTTAATGCAAAACTGTCGCCTTCTGATTGTCAGCAAGAGACCCTCAAAATTAGGAATTAGTTAAAAATGGAGGTCTTTGATAATCTTATTTTAAGATATATTATGAAGCTAAAGTAACCTAAACAGTATGATATTGACATAAAGATAGACAAATAAATCAAGGGAACAAAAGACAGAACCCAGAAATAGACCCACTCATATATATACAACTCATTATTGACAAGATACAAAGAATTTCATTGAGAAAGGATGGCTTTTCCCACAAATGGTGCTGGTGCCAAAATTACCAATTCATGCCTTGCACCATATGCAAAAATTAACTCACAATGGGTCACAGACCTAAGTATGAAAGCTAGAACTATAGAACATCCAGAACAATACGAACCGAAGATTCTTAGATATGATCTCAAAAGCGTGATTTTTTAAAACATTGATAAATTGCACTTAATCAAAATTTTAAAATTTTGTTCCTTAAAAGACACTTAAGAAAATATAAAAACAAGTGGGAGAATATATGAAGAACTCTCCAAACTCAGTAAGAAAATAGCCCAATTTTAAAAGGGGGAGGAGCAGAAGATTTCAATAGACATATCACCAAAGAAGACATACATATGGCAAATGAGCATATGGAAAGATGCTCAGTCAACATCCTGAGTCACTAGGGAAATGCAGAGTACAACCACAACGAGATACCACTACAAGCCCACTGAGGTGGCTAAACTTACACAGTTTAAGACTGAAAATACCGAGAGTTGCTGAGAATGAGGAGTCAGTTGCATTCTCATACTCTGGTTGATGGGAATGTAAGATAGTAGAACTATTTTGGAAAACAACTTGTAAGTTTATTTTTAAAAAATCAAACCTATAGCCCTGACTGGTGTGCCTCAGTGGGTTTGGTATCATCCCACAAACTGAAAGGTCACTGGTTCGATTCCCAGTGAGGGCACATGCCTGGGTTGTGGGCCAGGTCCTCGTTTGGGGTCTCGCAAGAGGCACCTGATCAATGTTTCTGTTGAACGTCAATGTTTCTCTCCCTCTCTTTCTCCCTCCCTCCCCCTCTCTCTAAAATAAATAAAATCTTTTTAAAAGAATCAAACATATACCTACATCTGATCCAGTCATTCCATCACTATTTTTAATAGCCAAAAATAAAAATAGAAACAAATACCCATCAAAAGACGAATGAAAAAACTGTGGTATAGCCACGCAGTGAAATACTGCACAGCGTAAAAAGGAGTGAACTACTTACAATGCCACAGATCGGGTGGACCTCAGTAATTATGCTAATGAAACAGGCTTGACCAAAAAAGGTACATACTGTATGATTAAATAAAATTTCAGAAAATGAAACTAATGTATAGTGATAGAGAGCAGATCAGTATTTGCCTGGGGGCAGGGAAGTTGAGATTACAAAAGAAAATGAGGAGCCCTGGCCAGGTAGCTCAGCTGGTTAGAGCACTGTTTGATACTCTGAGGTTATGGATTTGGTCCCTGGTCAGGGCACATACAAGAAACAACCAGTGAATGCATAAATCAGTGGAACAACAAATCATTGTCTCTCTCTCTCTCTCTCAAATCAGTAAATTAAAATAAACTGAAAAGGGCCCTGGCTGGTGTGGCTCAGTGGAATGAGTGCTGGCCTGTAAGCAAAGGGTCGCTGGTTTGATTCCCAGTCAGGGTACATGTCTGGGTTGTGGGCCAGGTCCCCAGTAGGGGATGCATGAGAGGCAGCCACACATTGATAGAAAATAAATAAATAAACTAACTGAAAAGAATGAGGAGAGTTTGTGGAGGAGACTGTAGTAGGTAGAGTTGTGCCTCCCCAGGAAGTCCTAACGTCTGGTGCCTATGAATGTGACCTTGTTTGGAAGAAGGGTCTATTCAGATACAATCAAGCTAAGATGAGGGCATATTGGATTAGGGTATGTTATAATCCAGTGACTGGTGTCCTCATAAGGAGAGGGAAATTTGGACACAGAGACCCAGACACACAGACGCAGGGAAAATGCTCTGTGACTACGGAGGCAGAGACTGGAGTAATGCATCTATAAGCCAAAGAATGCCAAAGATTGCTGGCAACCACCAGCTAGGAGAGAGGCATGGAACAGATTCCCCTTTGGGGCCTTTAGAAAGACCTCGTCTTCTCAACACCTTGATTTTGGATTTCTGGCCTTCAGAACTGTAAGAGATAAATTTATGTTCTTTTTCAAAAGCCACCCAGTTTGTGTGGTAATTTATTACAGCAGCTATAGGAAACCAACACTAGGGTGATGGATCCTGGTAATGGTTTGTTTCCTTTTTAAAAAAGGTTTTATTTATTTATTTTTAGAGAGAGGGGAAAGGGACAGAGAGAGGGAGAGAAACATTGATTGGTTGCCTCTGGCATACCCCCAGCTGGGGACCTGGCCTGCAACCCAGGCATGTGCCCCAACTGGGAATCAAACCAGCAACCTTTTGGTTCACAGGTCAGCACTCAATCCACTGAGGCACATCAGCCAGAGCTGGATTTTTTTCTTTTTTTTTTTTTAATGAACATTTTAAAAAGAAGGTCTTAC
The DNA here is from genome assembly GCA_007922815.1 of Macrotus californicus. Lineage (NCBI taxonomy): Eukaryota > Metazoa > Chordata > Mammalia > Chiroptera > Phyllostomidae > Macrotus > Macrotus californicus. Next base: position 21,716 of record VMDR010005280.1, on the reverse strand, counting down.
TCAGAGAGACAAGAAAACCTTTGACGTAGATAAAATTTTATGTTGTTTATAAAATGGGGCTGGGAGTTCTCTGTGCAGACAATTGAAGAGTAATCAGCATGTGGTTCTAATACTGAATTATAAAGGTAAGAAGTGAGTAACTTTCTGATTGCAAATATGACACATTGTTCTTGGTAACAAACATCTCAGAACTGTGGATGAGATGAGAAACTTCATTAAATGTTTGACAGAGAAGACCGAATTTTAAAATCTCAGTCCTCATCCTGATTTCCTGAACCAAAATTTCTCTTAATGTGCCTTGAGGACCTGTGTATTTAGCAGATTTCCTGAAGGAGCAAATCTGTTTGGGAGCCACCAGTGCAGTCCGATCCTTCATTTTGTAGATGAATACCCTCAGGGTCTGAGTGAGCTTTCTGGGGTGATGGGGTTTGTTGACATCAGAGCTGGAAGCAGAATCCTGGACTCCTGTTTACATGCACAATTCCTTTTTATGTTGTAACATCTGTATGAACACTTCCAACCTGAAAATTGTTTCATAAACAGTGAATCAGATAAATGAAATATCCAAACAGTTTGAAATTGTATTGATTTCTTGCTAGTGTAGGGACTAATATAAATTAAGAACAACACAAATCTTTATAAACAGGATTGGGAGGTTTAAAATAGACAGTAATCTTATTTATCTCTTTTTAGACGACTAAGTCAAAGACCAACGCCAGAAGAACTTGAACAACGAAATATACTACAACGTGAGTCCAGCTATGGGAATAAAGTTGTATAGATTTTCTTCCTTTATTTCTGACTTTAATACAGAGAAAGAAGCATTTCCTGCAGTGATCAAGGAGAGAGTATTCCAGCCAAGGAGGGACTATTCGTAGCTCTTCCCCTGAAGGACCCGAGTTCCCCCAAACTTTCTTTATAAGACACTATTGTGGCATTGTTGAGTGTACTGGGACACTACAGAACATTTAGTTTCATTGTTCTCATGGTATCTTGAGATTACCTTGGGCATTTGGGAGTATTTCACAGTGTATGGTAGACCCTCCCCAACTTTTCTCTCCTGAAGGACGTAAAATAGTGGCTGTGCTTTTGGAAGGGACCTTCCTGTCCTCGTGGAATCTGCGGGCTGGGGCCCAAAGCAAGTCCCAAATGCAGCAGACTTCCTGCCTGTTTCATCTCTTAAGGCTTCCATACCTCTAAGTCACAAAATAGGACCATGTATTTATTTTCTTTCTGTGTACATAATTAACTTCCTGAAATAGCATTCTGTTGTAATACAGATTTACTTTTTCAGAGTATAGGGTGAAATCTGACCCTAAAACTCTCCACACCGAAGAGGATGAGACGTCATAGGGTTACTTGTGGGCATGCTCACTTTGAGCGCTCCACCCCGTTGTCACATTGCTGTTTGTGTGTATGCAGCTTAATCACTTCGTACATTTTGAAGTGTGGGAGTCTTTAGACATATCACACAAAACTTAGTGTGGTCCCCATTCTAAGTGGTTACCTTTGAGCATGAATCTGCAAAGGTTTCTTTAAAGGACACACAGTAAATATTTTCACCTTTGCAGGCCACAAGCAAAAGGGAGCTGTTGTTTAGGTATTTATCAAACCATTCAAAATGTAGCCATTTAAAAATGTAAAAACCAGTCTTAGCTCATGGGCAACTAGCTGGACTTGGCACCGTGGTTTGCTACCCTTGGTCTTGAGTGTTTGACTATACCACTTGTCAGCAACATCGTCTTGGTTAGCCATCCCCCAGTTCATATTTTATTCTGGTTTGGAGCCTGTAAGAAACATCTGCACTGTAATTAGTGAAAAGTTTGATATGCAGATTGCCACTGTGAAGTAATAGTTTTTGTTTCTGACTGTCACCTGTAGCTAAAAATGAAGCTGATCGTCAGGCAGAAAAACGCGAGATTAAACGGCGGCTCACGAGAAAGGTCAGTGGCCCCCGTCTTTGGTTCCGTCTGCCTCCTGAGTGCATGTCTTATTTTTGAATGACCTCTCTGATTGGAAAGAAATGATGTGACTTGAATTGCCATAGAGTGCTATGAAAATAGAGGGCATGATACAAATACAGAAAACAACACATCATTGTCAAGAGTTTTTCTTTCTCATTTTTACTATTTTATAAAAGCCTAGCACAAGAAGATGCTCAGTAAACACATAAAATTTTATAGACCTGGGATCTTGATACAGACTGTAAAACCTGTTGGAGTGTGTAGCATTCAGCTCTGCGAGGCACACTGGTTATTTTCTAATCAGGGAAAGAACTGAACTGACCCTTAGTAATATCTGACAAATATGAAAAAACAACTAGGATTTTGTCCTTGGTCTCAGATCAGTTAAGGTAAAATCTTTTCTGTACATGACATGTTTTAGCTTTTAAGCTCTGGGATTAGTACCTTTCTTCTCCCTTCTCGCCATAATAGTTTGTAATTGTCTCCTGTAGATTCTGATTTTGTCTTGAGTTCTCTAGGTATTTCTTAAAACATAAGAACCACCAGGAGAGTGAGGGAACCTAGACATTTTCTTCTGATGTCCCCCACTTGTCCCCTTCCCCAGAATCCGAGGAGTTGTCCTTGTTAGAATAAGAGTAGCTAGAGGCCTCAGTTGCACTTAATGCCTTCGGATTGAGCAGGTTACCTGATTGTGCAATCTTAAATCATAGTTTATTGCAGAATCTGCCATCATGTACATTGTTCATGTTGAAAGGAAATTCATCCTTAATATTACCCACCAGGTAGTGCTTTCATACTAAACGTATTCACTTTCTAATGTATATGTGAGTTTATAACCCTAATCCTTTTGCTACTCAGAGTGTGGCTCATGGACCAGCAGCATTGGCATTACCTAGGAGCTTGTAAGAGACGCAGAATCTCAGACCCTACCCCAGACCAGCTTAATTAGAACCTACATTTTAACCAGATTTTTAAATGTCTTGTATGCATGTTAAAGTTTGAGAAGCACTGGACATACTGGTTGTAATAGTTTATAGTGCATTCAGAAGCTTTAAAAAAAAAACTTTCAGTACCCAGAGTCTGGGGATGGACGTACGCATCAGTGGCGTTTGAAGGTCCCCTTGTGATCCCAGCATGCAGTGAAGGTTGAACACCGGGTGAGAGCATGATTGATGCCTGATTGATTCCTGGCATAGTCAACTGAGAGGCTCCATCTCTTCTTTCAGCTCAGTCAAAGGCCAACTGTGGCTGAGCTACTTGCCAGGAAGATTCTGAGGTTTAATGAATATGTGGAGGTGACAGATGCCCAAGATTATGACCGGCGAGCTGACAAACCGTGGACCAAACTGACCCCTGCTGATAAGGTCTGTCTCTTTTTCTCTTTCTATGCAAGACACTAACTAGAAAGGAGAACCACACACAAAATTTCTACTTTTGATGTTATGTTAAATTTGTAATCAAGACACAAAATGTCGAGATTTACAAACCAAAACTTTATACTAATGACTCCACCACCAGCACAAAACTGGAAGAAAAGAAAGTCCCTGCTACATCACAGTACAAAAACCTGGAAGGAAGTAAAACACCCTTTGAATAGTGGTTATGTCGGTTTGAGGGAGCTTGGGTGGTATATTTTGGTAATTACCGTATTACGCTTTTTAAATGGGAAAAGTATTTTTACAAGCTGTGGAAACTATAAAATCTCCAGTAGATTTTAAGCTCCTCAAGAGTTCTGACGTAACTGGAGATGGTAGATTTACTATGAGATGAATGGTGTCAGGGAAGGCGGTGTGTACTGGCTCAGAGCTTCGCCCCGTGTGCCGACCTGGCTCCTTTCTGCCGTCGGGGTTGCCCACCGCAGGTTACAGTGACTCACCAAGCTGAGCACAACAGGATAGATGGCAGTCACTCTGCTATACGGTGGCAGACAGAAAGTGCGAAAACATTTTCGTTTTTATTCCACAGGCTGCCATAAGAAAAGAACTGAATGAGTTTAAAAGCTCAGAGATGGAGGTTCACGAAGAGAGCAAACATTTTACACGGTAAGAGCCAAAAGACCCAGAGACTATGAACTGATTAACGTTCCGCCACCCTGTGCGGGAGGGGTCCAAGGGCGGGGGGAGAAAGAAACATCCCACCAAAAAGCAAACATCCAGCAGAGTTGTTCAGATGGGAAGGACGCTAATGACACTGTTTAAAAGGACACTCAGGCCCTGGCTGGTGTGGCACAGTGGCTTGAGTTCTGCCTATGGACCCAAAAGTCACAGGTTGGATTCCTGGGCAGGGCACATGCCTGGGTTGCAGGCCAGGTCCCCAGTTGGGGGTGTGCAAGAGGCAACCAATCCATGTCTCTCTCACACATTGATGTTTCCCTCCCTCTCTTTCGCCCTCCCTTCCCCTCTTTCTAAAAGTAAACAAATAAAGTCTTAAAGGGACACTAAGTGTTGATTGCAAGAAGCCTACATTAAGAAAAAGGGATGACAGTTTAGAATCAGTAGTGAATGCCTATACTGAGTGTGGCATTTTTATGTTTATCTTATTTAATCCTTGCAATAAACTTTCAAGGTGATAATATCCTCATTTTATTGATGAAGAAACAGGCTCAGAAGTGTTAAGTAACTAGCTTGACTTGCTAGTAAGTTGCAGAACCAGGATTTAGGGAAAGGAATAAATGACTAAAAAGCCACTGGGAGCCGTGGCTGGGCAGCTCAGTTGGTTGGAGCGTTGTCCCAGTAATATACCAAGGTTGTGGGTTCGATCCTTGGTCAGGGCACATACAAGAAACAACCAGTGAATGCATGAATAAGTGAAACAACAAATGAATGTTTCTCTTTCTCTCTCTCTCCCTCTCCTCCTCTCCCCTCTCTCTCCCTCCCTCCCTTCCTTCCCTTTTCCTCCCTTTTTCCTTCTCCAGAATCAATCATTAAATAAGTAATTTTTTTAAAAAGCCACTGGGTTCTCTCTTCCCTGTGCCTCACTGTCCCAAGTTATACATGAGGAAATTGTTGCTGAGTTAGACAAGGTCTTACCCTCTCCAGTTTCAGTTCTTTGTAGCACAGTGATGTTACCAATCTTGTATATAAACTTTATTTTAATTAGCTATCTTTGTGAAACAAGCCAAGAAATATTTTGATTTAGAATTACTGTTGTGAGTAAGGACCCACCCAGTACCTAAATAATTAGCTAGCCAAAAATGAAAATACTGAACATATCTAGGTGACTCTCAGAACATTCATAAAAAGAGGCAAAATAAAGAAGATACAATGCCAGTTCCAGTTTGCTATAGAAAGAAGGAATAAGCAAAGTTGGAAAATAAAATATTGTTAAACATTTTTCAATCACAGTACAAGCAAATGACTATTTTAATTAGAGTTTAATTATCAATAAGGATAAATCTTAAAAACCCAATGTTGAGTCCTGGCTGGTGTGCCTCAGTGGACTGAGCATCGTCCCACAAACCAGAAGGTCGCCAGTTCGATTCCCAGTCAGGGCCCATGCCTGGGTTGCAGGCCAGTTGGGGGCATGCAAGAGGCAACCAATCAGTATATCTCTTGCACATGGATGTTTCCCTCCCTCTTTCCTCCTTTCCCCATCTCTCTAAAAAATAAATAAAATCTTTTAAAAATAGAAAAGAGGTAGACAGACAATGAACAAACTGGAAAACAAATTATCCATGTTGAGTTTTGACGAGCCTGTGCCACATTGAGGGCTTCTAGGCCTGGAATACAGTTGGATATTCAGTCTGGAGTGCAAGGAGAAAGCAAGGTCTAAAGGTAGCACATTTATGAGAAAAGAGGTGCTTCTTAATAGGAAATCTGTTTTTAAAGAGTGGATTGAGGAAAATAGGCCAGGAAAGCATTTTGAAGAAAAAGGAAAACTAGGGAAAAGAGAGCGTTACGGAAGCCAAAGAAGAGAGTTGTGAGGAAGGAAAGAAGAGGGTCGGGTCTATCAGCTGCTACAGAAAGGTCAGGGAGAATCAGAGTGGAGGAGAGGCATAGTTTAAAGTATTGAAACATAATGTTTCATTACTGTTAATGTAATAATAGCAAAGCAATCGACAGTATCTGGTAACTCGGCTCTTTTTTATCTCTCTCAGCTACCATCGTCCGTGATGCTAAAGTTTGAGAAAGGAACTAAACCACCCTCCAAAACAGGGCACTTTGCTGCTTCAGTCTCCAGAATGACACGGCGGGAACGTGAGCACTCACCAGCACAGCCGGAATCCAGTCCCCTGGGATAGGCTTCTGGGGTGAACAGCACTTCTATGAATGTAGCGTTTCACTGGAATGGATTCTCATGTGCTGCCTTGAGCAAAACTGAACACTGTCAGTGCTTTGAACTCTTTAATGTTGCAGCATATCTGAGGGGTCTCCCCTCACCAGCCACAAACGGTCTGGGCCACTTTCAGGTTCCAAGTTTTATTGGCTGCACCGCACCCTCACCCCAAGGTGCCTGCCTACGTTGAGGCACAGTTCGCACCATTAGCCTTACCTGCTCTGTCCTGGTGGTGAGGCCCGTTGTGGGGGCACTAAATTCCAGCCGTCGGATCCAGGTGGTGGTGGGGAAAACCAAGAGGGCCCCGTCCTTCTGGCAAAGGGGCCCCCACTTCCAGGGGAAGCCTTCATTCCACACTGGCGTGTCAGCGTGGCACTATACCTCTTGTAACACAGCAGTCTAGTCCTTTCCAGGACGTCCGGCCTGAAAGAAGCTCAGGATCTGACAAGTGCTTGCTTCCTTTTTGACACAGGTTATGTTGGTTTTTACTTTTTTTAAAAAGTCTTGAAGAAGTTCACTCTGACCTGCAACCAGATTTCAAGTTGGAAAAATGCAAAAGCATGTATGTTTTCTATATACAAAGCCAGAAAAGCCTTTATGTGAATGCCAACTTGGCGGAAAACCGACCCACGGCTTAAATGTTAAAAGCTGTTGTACTTTTATTGCACCAGATGATACTGTACATCGTTCTGACCAATAGACATATTCTCCTCAGAGTGTATAAAGCAGAGTCGGAGCAGCTCAGTGGGAGCACTGGTGTGCTGCCAGCCCCCACCTTCAGGCAGAATCCCAGCAAGGTCCTAGGGATGTGACGCTGGGAGCTAAATAGGGCAGGTCCTTGGAGAAACAATGAGGAAGAGGACAGCCATGACCCACCGCTCCTCTCTTCCTTGGCACAGATGTTTGCCCTGTCCTGCTGCCCACCTCTGGCAGCTTCCACCCTGCTCATCCCTCCTCTTCCAGGCGGGAGCCAGTGTCGTTGGTGCCTGGGCACTGGCTCAGCCCTCACCCCGTTTTTTGTGATATATAGTAACAGGATTTCCTAAAACATGGTTCAGTTGCTTTCTTTGAATTTTTATTGAAAACCTACAGCTTCACTATTTCCCTCCAATTCCTGTCCACACTAAGTGGAAGAAAAAAATAGTTTCTATTTAACTGATGAATGTGGCTTTTTTTCTTTCATGTTCAGAAAATTAAGGCAGTTTCATAGATTTCTTCTGCAGTCCCATTGTTCTTTATGTAATTTCAGTTGATTATTCTATTTTTCTCCTTTCATGTCCATTATTATTTGCTGAAGAGTCAAAACAAAAAAGCTAAAGGAAGCTTACAGAGTAGTGTCCTCTGTCTGAATGGGGAATGGGAGGTCCTGGATTTCTCAGTTAGTATGAAACCTTTATGGCTCTAGAGATAGATACGCGGGGTTCACATCTCCTCGAAACTGAACGAACATTTGGCAGGACTGATGGAAAGATAGGCGGCGACTGTACGACGCTGTTGGAGGTCTGTATATAAGGTGGCCTCACATTAACCGCTAACTTGACTTCTAACCTCTCCGTCTTGTTGGTTTGGAGAGTAGTTGGCTTATGCCAGAATCCTCTGTGGCTTACAGTGACATTTTCAAACTCTTCCTTCACTGCCTTTCTTTCCCTTAATGTGCCAAGCTTAAAGTGGGATTTGATTTCCTGAGTTACTTGTCTGCTTTCTACGTGCCACCAATGAATCTAGTTAATCTTTCATCTCATTCATGTTCCTTTGGAACAAGATATTTTGGGGGTCAAGTCTTTTCAGGTGTTTTTTATATACATATATATATATATATATATATAAAGGACTTTGTGTCCTTTCCGTGTAAGTAACAATTCACAATCGTGCTGTATAGAAGAAATAAAAGCCTGATGTATTGTACTTCACAATGCTTCCCTGATGTACAGAATCTCCTTGTAAAGTAAGTGATTGCATTGTATATCAGTCTTCCTACCAACATTAATTATTAAAGTATTTTAGAATTAAAAAAAAAACTATTCTGGTATAACGTGTTTATTTTATGTGCTACCTAATTCCAAAAGATTTAAGCCAGCTTAAAAATGATACCTGGAACAGTGCTAGACATCCTCAATGAGAAGTCGATGGGAAGGGGTGGGAGGAAATAATAGAACATTGAGTGTGGCCAGAGATGAAAATCGGTCATGTTGTGACTGAGTGAGCACGTGTGTGGGAAAGGAACAGGTGTCAGAGAGGGGCGCCAACACGAGTCCCATGGTAGGTACAAGGTAACCGTACTCGGCCCTTTAACCTGTTCACCTTCGTCTGGCCGGTAAGTAGGTATACCGTATTTTGCCACGTATATAATGCGCACCCACGTTTGGGGCTCAAACTTTCAGGGAAAAAAATATTTCATTTAAATTTTTTAATTGTTTATTTATATTTAGAAACAAAACCAATTATCGTATTCCAGGGCATTATTTTGCATGTGGATATCGTTATTGCTTTCTAGAGTTACACTTTTAATGCACAAGCATAAATCAAAGAATGAAAAACATTTATAGACACAGAATTTGTACTACCATGTGTAATGCACATCCTTGTTTTTCCCTCAAAAATTGGGACAAAAAAGTGCATTATACACAGCAAGATACGGCACACTCATTTCACCAGTGAAGAACCTAAGTGGGGAAGTTGCTTCCCCAAGGTCAAAGCGGATTGTGGAATCACTCTGCATACGTTCAAGGACAAGCAGTTGCATCCCAGCCATCCCTGCAAGGATTACCTGTGTGGACCACACAAAATTAGACCTCAGGCTGACGTGGCAATATGACAGTTCATACCTAATCTACTGCTCCCTGGCTAGCAGCCCAGTTTCATTCCTGTGGCCTCACCAGTGACTCACTTTCTATTTGTCACTTTGGAGACTGGCCTTGATTAGTGCACCGCCCTTTACTGAGAGTTTAAAGAAACCATGAGTCAGAACTGTCATTGTGTTCCACCTGCTTCCAGATTTTCCTTCTATTAGTCCTCCAAAGAGGCCTCCTATTGTCACTACCCTTTGGGGGGTAAACATCTCCAGAAGGGTGTTTTGCAGCGACATTTTGCCCAGGGTTGGCTGAAACAGCAAAGTTTGCCGTTCTTAAGGATTTAGATTACTGTCCCCCAGGAGAGGGAGGGCTGGTGTAGAGTGAGAAGTTTGGAAAACCACCGTCAAAAAGGGGAAGTCCGTGGATATTAAGTGGGAGGGGATGCGATAGGAAGTGTACTTAGAAACAATGAGAATGTACAACAAAGAAAAGCCAAGCCCAGAAACCAAAACACGGCCAACTACTGATTTAATGCCTGCTCTAGGAGGCCTGAAAGGAAAAGCAGGAACCACCAGCAACCTGGACCGCTTCCTCCATCTCTTGTGTGGATACCAGTAATTTCTTCCCCCAAGAATTTTCACCTCCTTCATAAAACATAAGAGGTCATCTGACAGGGACAGACACCCTCAATGTCCTCCCACCTGGTACTGAAGAGACAAACGCCACTATTTATTTATTCGTTAATTTGTTTAACGTTCATCTCCTTCCTACACTCCTCCCCAGTCTTCCTTGGACCCCCTCTTCTCTTTAACCTATTGCCTTACCTCTTGCTTTTCCCGTATCCCCTTCACATAACCTGTTTTAACAACAGTCCAATTTCTGTACAGTCCAAGCAGTTGAGCTAAATGAGTGACAAGTGGAAGTGAAGACCTGGTGGCTTCTTGACAGTGGTTATGACCTCTGGTCTGTATGCACTGTTCCATCTCTAAAGCCACGTTCACCCAACTCATTAAAATCTACGTCTCGCCCTGGCTGGGTGGCTCAGTTGATGTAGAGCACAGTCCCATGCACGAAAAGGTTGCTGGTTTGATTCCGGTCAGGGCATATAACTAGGTTTTGGGTGCGAGCCTCGTTCCAGACTTGTACAGGAGGTAACTGTCAATGTTTCTCACATTGATGCTTTCTCTCTCTCCTCCCACAGCTTACTTTCTCAATTATTAGAGACCACCACCGTATGTTCGGCCTCCCAAGCCTAAAATTCTGGTATTATCTGCAAGTTTCTCTCTAACCTCACAGGTCCAGTAGGACAACAAATTCTGTGCATTTTCTACCTCAGAAATGTCTCTTGATTTATGGATCTCCTCTTGCCTTGCTTACCATCCAAATCCAAAGTCTAGAGGACTTTATAACCTCTAGCCTTTCAGATCTAACCTTCAAATTGCCACTAGAGTTACCTTTCTAAAATGCAAAGACAGTCACGGCAACCCTTCGCCTCACAACTTACTGGTTTCTAGTTACTTAGATAAAATTTAAATTCAGCCTGGACTACAGGATATTTTGTAATTCAGCTCTTGCCCACTTTCCAGTGTCACAAAAAATCCAGGCACTTCTCCCGTTAATCTTCCTCATCAAGCTGACTTTGCACCCTTTCTGAGAGACCACAGCCTGCCAGTTCCTCCACCTGGAATACTGTCCTCAGCCACACTCCACCATCGCCCCATCCCTCTACGATTCCTTCAAGTTTTAGCTCAAATTTTAACTTCCCAGGAAAACCCCCTTGGCCTTCAGCATACTGTTCAGTTGCTCTGTCCTCTACATTCTCAGAATACTGTGTTCAGGCCAGATAGCACACATCAAGCAGTAGTATATTTTGCTGTCGTGTCTATTTCCCTGAGCTCTCAAGCACAGAAAAAGGTATTTCATCTAGAATCCCCAGGGTCTAGCACAATGTCCAGCAAATGAGTCATATCCACTAAGTAAATGTTGGATGAGTATTTGAAAGATAACTGAATGCTGGTACTATCACCAGAGAAGTAGCATAATTATCTGCCCTTCTTCCTCTAAACTACTGGTTCTCAAACATTTTGGTTTTGCGGTCCCCTTCAGAACTTTAAAAAGTATTCAGAACCCCAAAGAATTTTCATATCTGTGGGTGATATCTATTGATGCTGCACTAAAATTAAAACTGAGACATTTCAAAAACATTTACAATAGCTTTCAAAATAACACATTACACATTAATAAGACATTTTTATGAAAAATGTCTATTTTCCAAAAATAGTGAAAAGCATGGCAATGTTTTATGCTTTTCTGAAAATCTCTTAAATGTCTGGTTTAATAGAAGACAGCTCAATTCTCACATCCACTTCTGCATTCAGTCTGTTACTATCTGCCATTTTGGTTTAAGTGAATGAAGAAAATCCAGGCTCACACAGATATACAGTTGGTAAAGATGTCAGCTGTTCTTTCAAGTAAAATGGTATTCCATGAAAAAAATGTGACTATTTCAGCTCATAATCCAGTCACGTAAGTTCTTTTCCGGGTGGTAACCACTGTACCTGGGTACGCAGCAAAAGTGCTTTATATATATTTCTCACTTTGTCACTCAGAAAATTAAAAAGTTGGATACTCAGAAGTCAAGAATAAAGTTAATGATTATTACTTCATCAAGGACATTCCTAGATGATTGTGGCTTTTTAAAAAAATAAGGTTACGATGACGAAAAAACACTACTCCAAGTACAGATTGGCTACAGGACCCGGGAACATTCTGAGGTACCAGCAAGTTTACCCACGATTTCGTTTTACACGCATGCGGAGTCAAAACAGTGAAAAGGGCAAAGAGAGTACTATTATGAAACAGTTTTGACCTCATGGACCCCGAAAAGAATCTCTGGGACCTCAAGGTCTGCCAATTACCCTTTGAGAACCGCTGACCGGGGGCCTGTTTGCATCTTACTATCTGGGTAAATATACCATTGTTTTACCCAGTGCTGTGATGGTAAGTAACATAGTTAAAACACTAAGCACAAACTCTTACAGAACACCATGAATGTTTCTACTCATTATAGTCCGGCTGTGATAGCTCTGTCAATGTATCTAACATTTATTCACCCGACACCATACTCAAAACTGTATCACATTTGTAACACTGTATCACATTTGTAATACGTATCTTTAGAAATCTTTACTTTGCCTAATTCTTCACATTAGGGGGGTGTGTGTGTTAAAATATACTTAACATAAATTTTACCATTTTAACCATTCGTACGTGTACAGTTCAACAGTATTGTACATTCACATTGTTGAGCACAAGAGGCTTTTAATTTTACCAATTCGCACAGAAGCGCTTGTCTTATTTACGGATTTATCAAATGTTTATTTCATATGTGACAGGGCAGATTCAATTCCTTTTTAGACTTTTCGCATTTCTCTAGATGTCTTTGTCTATTTTGCTTACTTCTTACGCCAAAGTTATTTTGGGCGAGTTAATTTAACGGCACATTCTCCAGATTGGGTGAACCGAGCGTAGAGAAGTAAATTCGCTTTTAGAAAGTACCGGTCAGCCCACGTACTTAACTCGGTTGCTGTAATTTACGTTCCCCAGCAAAGTCGCGCGCGAAGGCTCTCCTGTCGCGAGAATCCTCCGGGCCAGGTAGGGGTGGGGCTTAGTGGGCTGTAGATTCCTAGCATCCTTAGCGAATTTCCGATTCCCTAACTGCGCATGGCGTGGCGCAGGCGCAATAGGCATATCCGCTCGCTTCAAAAGGTATAAATAAGGGTGCTTTGGCACGCTCGGTCTTTTCGGGGAGGACTTTTGTTCTGCTTCTGTGGTCTTTGGTGAGTGTATAATCAGCCTAGATTCAATTCCAGGTCCAGTAACCTGGACCTGCCAACCAGCCTTTTCTGTGGCAACGATTCTATTTAGGATTGCTTTTAGCGCCGTCCGTGTAAACGGCTCTGAACTCGTGCAGGGGAACTGGCTGGGATGTGGGCCGTGGAGATCTCGCGGGCCGCGGGTGATGGCCGTAACCAACGGGCCTGAGCGCCGACCTGCCGGTTTGTTTTCCGAGACGCCGAAAACGCAGCTCCACCCCACCCTCTCCGCTTTGTCCTGTTATTACCTTGCTTCCTCTCGGTCGCGTTGTCGTCCTTCGTGGAGTTGCACTCTGGCCATTTTATTCCCGACCCCCATCCGTGTTTGAGGCCTGATTTCGAAACGAAGGGCTCTCAATTCTTCCGCTACCTTTTGTCATTTAGCGGTAATTTCAGGCCTCCAGATGATCATTTTAAAGATGAGATTAGCCGCTGCCTAAACGGCTCTGCATTTACCATTTTTTTGGCAGCACGCTAGTCGCATATTGTAGCTCCTGGGCGTGTGTGTGGTGCTTGTCTGAAAGTTAGGATTACTGACAAGACTGCTGGTCAGTCTTGAACTCGAGTTTTGTTGCCTTTGAGTTTAGGATGCCCCACAAACTGGATATCCCTGGGACGTTGCTGTGGTCTGCAGGAAATTGATTTCTAGCACAGTAGTCTGAATTAAATTCCATAACCAACGTGGATACCCCGGGAGGTCACTCTCCCCGGGCTCTGTCCAGGTGGCGTAGGGGAGCGTAGGGCCCTACCCTGTGACGTACAGTCCCTTTCCACAACGTTGGAGAGAAAGCCGGGCCTCGAGTCTGCGCCTGCATATTCCTACAGCTTCTCTGAGTCCTGTGGACAATGACTGAGGAGACAAACCATGCAGGAAACATCTCCAGAGCAGCAGTTTTCCACCCGTGTGCAGTACCTAGCTTTGGTCAGGGCCACCGACCTTAGATTGTCAAGTTTGAAAAAATGACCACAGCCAACACAATAGCTGTTCACTGTGAATGAATGAAAATAAGCTCTTTACCTACCTTGTTTTGCAGCCTTCAGTCAGGAATCCAAATGACTTGATTGGGGTAAGTAACTTTATGAATTGGATTTGTTTTTTCATGAAGGTGCTGTTGCTGGTTCACGCGTACAGATAGTGCCAGTTTTAGTAGGTACGTTGTCCGTGGCTTAGAGGTGTGTGCATTCATGTTTTGGGAAGATGATCTTTTTCCTCCCAGCAAAACTGCTAAGATTTTCACGTTAACGCTCATTTGATAGAGGAGAGATTTCTACGTAGCTAATGAAAAAATTGTGATAGCTTGGATTGACCTGACCAGTCACATCCAAACTAACAACGTGAGTCATTTGATGTGCACACCCCTCAAAGTCCATCCACAGCAGATAAGGGTTGGGTCTCATGCACAGCCCCTTCTCATGGTGCTGGAGTTGTGGCTGGGCATGTGCACCTGTATTCTCCAGCAGTGAATTGAATAACAGTGATTAAGGAGGTAAACCATGAAGTAGTCCATAGTGATGACTGGTTTGGAGTTGATTAAAATGAGCAACTAAACCAGCAGGCCCTCCCCACACCTACATGTGTATTAGCAGAAATGTTTTAGTAAAATGGACGTCTTTTTCAAAAGTTTTGAGGGGTAGTGCTGTTCAGCATATTATCTTAACTCCAGTTTGTGATTAATCAGGCAGTGTGGATATCCCTGGGAAGTTGCTGTGGTCTGCATGAAATTGACTTCTAGCACTGTAATCTGTGAATTAAATTCCATAACCAACGTGGATACCCCGGGAGGTCACTCTCCCCGGGCTCTGTCCAGGTGGCGTAGGGGAGCGTAGGGCCCTGCCCTGTGACGTACAGTCCCTTTCCACAACGTTGGAGAGAAAGCCGGGCCTCGAGTCTGCGCCTGCATATTCCTACAGCTTCTCAGAGTCCTGTGGACAGTGACTGAGGAGACAAACCATGCAGGAAACATCTCCAGAGCAGCAGTTTTCAACCTGTGTGCAGTACCTAGCTTTGGTCAGGGCCACTGACCTCTACCCCCTTAAGTTTGTCAGATTTTTAAAAAATGACAGCCAGCACAATAGCTGTTTAGAGTGAATGAATAAAACTAAGTTCTCTACCTTCCTTGTTTTGCAGCCTTCAGTCAGGATTCCAAATAACTTGATTGGGGTAAGTAACTTTATGAATTGGATTTGACTTTTCATGAAAGTGCTGTTGCTAATTCATGCATCCAGATAGAAACTGCTACATTTTTGTGGGCACGTTGACAATACTTTAGAGATATATTCATGTTTTGGGGAGATGCCCTTTTTCTCCCCCCAGTAATACTGCTAAGATTTTCACATTAACTCTCATTTGATAAAGGAGAGATTTCTACGTAGCTAATGAAAAAATTGTGATAGCTTGGATTGACCTGACCAGTCACATCCAAACTAACAACGTGAGTCATTTGATGTGCACACCCCTCAAAGTCCATCCACAGCAGATAAGGGTTGGGTCTCATGCACAGCCCCTTCTCATGGTGCTGGAGTTGTGGCTGGGCATGTGCACCTGCATTCTCCAGCAGTGAATTGAGTAACAGTGATTAAGGAGGTAAACCATGAAGTAGTCCATAGTGATGACTGGTTTGGAGTTGATTAAAATGAGCAACTAAACCAGCAGGCCCTCCCCACACCTACATGTGTATTAGCAGAAATGTTTTAGTAAAATGGACATCTTTTTCAAAAGTTTTGAGGGGTAGTGCTGTTCAGCATATTATCTTAACTCCAGTTTGTGATTAATTAGGCAGTGTGGATATCCCTGGGAAGTTGCTGTGGTCTGCATGAAATTGACTTCTAGCACTGTAATCTGTGAATTAAATTCCATAACCAACGTGGATACCCCGGGAGGTCACTCTCCCCGGGCTCTGTCCAGGTGGCGTAGGGGAGCGTAGGGCCCTGCCCTGTGACGTACAGTCCCTTTCCACAACGTTGGAGAGAAAGCCGGGCCTCGAGTCTGCGCCTGCATATTCCTACAGCTTCTCAGAGTCCTGTGGACAGTGACTGAGGAGACAAACCATGCAGGAAACATCTCCAGAGCAGCAGTTTGTGTCTCGGGCATGGATGTTTTTTTCCTTCCCCATCTCTAAAAATCTTAAAAAATAAAACAAGTCGATTTTTTTTTTTTTTTAATGACAACAGCCAACACAGTAGTTGTAAGTGCAAATGAATGAAAATAAGCTCTTTACTACCTTGTTTTTGCAGCCTTCAGTCAAGATTCCAAATAACTTGATTGGGTAAGTAAATCTATGAATTGGTTTTGGCTTTTCAGGAAGGTGCTGTTGCTGGTTAACGCATCCAGATAGAAACTGATGTTTTAGTTCTGTGTTCCTGTTTTGAGGAGATGCCTTTTTTCCCCCAGTAAAACTGCTAAGATTTTCACATTAACTCTCATTTGATAGAGGAGAGATTTCTACGTAGCTAATGAAAAAATCGTGATAGCTTGAATTGACCGACCAGTCACATCCAAACTAACAATGTGAGTCATTTGATGTGCATACCCCTCAAAGTCCATCCACAGCAGGTAAGGGTTTGGTCTCACGCACAGCCCCTTCTCGTGGTGCTAGAGTTGTGGCTGGGCATGTGCACCTGCATTCTCCAGCAGTAAATTGAGTAACAGTGATTAAGGAGGTAAACCATGAAGTAGTCCATAGTGATGACTGGTTTGGAGTTGATTAAAATGAGCAACTAAACCAGCAGGCCCTCCCCACACCTACATGTGGAGTGTGAAATGAAGAAACTTTTTTTATGCAAATCCTTTTCGAAGGCATTGAAGGGTAATGCTGGTTAACAGTATTGTCTTTACTGCAGTTTGTGATTAATCAGGCAATGTGGATATTCCTGGGAAGTTGCTGTGGTCTGGATGAAGTTATTTTTTATCACCATAATCTGTGAATTAAATTACATAGCCAACATGGATACCCTGGGAGGTCACTCCTGGGCTCTGTCCAGGTGGCATAGGGGAGCATATAGCCCCGCCCTGTGATGTACAGTCCCTTTCCACACCGTTGGAGGGAAAGCTGGGCCTTGGGTCTGTGCCTGAATATTCCTACAGCTTCTCAGAGTCCTGTGGACAGTGACTGAGGAGACAAACCATGCAGGAAACATTTAGTACACTAAGATTTAAAATTCTTTTAAATTTTAGATTCTACAAGGTCTGTCCGGGAAAAGTCCAGTCATTGTTAATACAACAAGAACTGATACTACCTGGCAGCCAGGGAGAGTGGATTGGAATGAACAGTGAAGACCTCACTGTACTAGTCCGTGGGCAGTAGGCGCTGTTGAGTGAGCATCTGTATTCTGCAGCCGTCGCATTCAAAATGACTGAGCGAGTAGAGCAACGAATCTGCATCAAATTTTGCGTTAAGCTTGAACATTCCTCGGCGGAAACTATTCGGATGATCCAGAAGGCTTTTGGGGATGAAGCAATGAGCGCAGCACAAATAAAGGTGTGGCACAAACGCTTTAAAGATGGTCGAGAATCTGTTGAAAGTGACCCTCGTTCTGGAAGGCCTGCGACAAGCAGAACACCTGAGAATGTCGAACGTGTGCGGGCTGCCATCAACAAAGACCTACAACTGACAGTGCGAGAGCTAGGAGCTGGTCTGGGGATTCCCAAAACTACCGTGTCCGAGATTTTGACGCGTGATCTTCGCATGAAACGTCTGGTGGCGTAATTCATTCAGTGGGTTCTGCTCCCAAAGCAGCAGGAACTTCGCGCTGCAGTTGCAAGCAGCTCAACTCGAACCAGGGCCGGTGGAGCAGCTTTCCTCCAGGAGGTCGTGGCCGGAGATGAACGGTGGGTCCAGGTCTGTGATCTAGAAACGGGCCCAGCCTTCCCAGTGGAAGGTGTCGTCCATCCAAGTTCACTTCTCTAGGCCAAACGATAAGGAGCACTATCTCGATGTCCTTTATTGAGAGAAGCAATACGATGAAAACAGCCGCAGCTCTGGGCAACTAGTGGTTGGCAGCTTCTTCGTGACAACATGCCTGCTCATGCATCATGTCTCATGCAGTTTTCTGTGAAACATCAGCTCAGCCAAGTGACTCAGCCTTCCTACAGCCCAGATTGGTACCCTGCGACTTCTGGCTTTTCCCAAAACTAAAATCACTTTTGAAAGGGAAGAAATTTCAGACTGTTGATGAGATTCAGGAAAATATGGGGCAGGTAATGGCAATTCCAACAGTGAATTTTGCAGAGTGTTTTGTACAGTGGGTCCCAAGGCTCCCGCTGTGAAGGGGACTGAGGCGGCGTTGTCCTATGTACAGTGTTCCTTGTATCTTGTGTCTTCAAAAAAAGGTCTCCATTTTTTCATAATGAATGGCTGGGTACTTTCTGGACAGACCTCACAAACATGAGTCTAATCTTTTTTTCTGTTTTCATTCAGGAGAGAAGAGGAGCCTCACCTTAATTTTTGGCAGCTGGCAATGCTTTTTGAGTCCTTTATTTGACAGGGAAAGTTTGTAGAGTGATGTCATTTTTGGAAGATTAGTAACTGCCCTTTGGCATAAAGGGGAAAGAGGAGGGCAGAAATGCAAGTTCTTGGGCATAGCTCCAGATCTGTATTAACTGACAGACTAATAGAATGTTCCAATGAAGTTTGTAAGGAATTGCAGGATGCACTTTAGTAGGAGGAAGGTTATTAAAACAGTATGATCCATGGGCCTAGGCACCCCAGAGAATTTTTCAGAACACCTGAGGTAAAAAAGTTGAAAACAGATGATACTTGGCCTTTTCAGATCCTTAAAGTTGGTTTTCTGACTGCACTGTTGAACAGAAAGCAGAAGCCCGTGAGATCCATTTTTAATGTACTTATGAATTACAATAAAGGTGACTATACATTATGCGCATTAGTGTGGGTTTTTGTGTGGATGTGTGACTGACTCCAGCCAAGGGTTCCCTGAGTGGGGTAGTCTACAGTTAATGCCTGAAGTCTCAGCTCTCGTCTGTCCTGTGTATCCTCTTGTGCTCTTTGTGTTTAACCTGGTACTGGCACTTGACCATGGGGAAGATTGAGTTACACCAATCCTTACCTTCAGTTTCCCATGATGTACAGGCAACTTGACAACTACAAGATTGGATGTGAGTGGTAGTTACGTAGCTGTTAGGCTAGTTAAACCTGTTACTGGCATCTGAGTGGTGAACACCTGAGCCTGGAAGAAAATTGCCCAGGAGTGATGTGAGGTTGAGTCACAATTGAGGCATAGTCAAACCCTTGCACAGTCTGCGGGCACTGGAGGGGAGTGATAGGCCCTGCAGGATGGGGCCTGGCAGGGAACCATCTGGAAGGTATAGTCGAGACCCTGGTGGGGCAGAGTGAAGAACATGGTGTGGACATAGAACAGCCATGAGATTTGGGGTCAGATTGAAGGGAAGTGGGCGAATTTGGGGCTGGAGTGGTGGGTCATGGCTCAAACTGACAGATGGATGTCCAGATGGAGGATTTGACGGTTGGTGTTCAGGGCCAGAGGATCAGTTCAGGAGTGGGAGCTATTCCATAACAGCCGTGATTATGGAGGATGAACTGGGAGAGCTTTCTTGCTGGGTTTTTAAGCAGGTTATCTGCCCAAATAAGCAGCACTTGCAGTAGTTCCCTGTGCGTTTGAATATGTTAATCCCTACAACTCAAGAGTGGATATTAATCTAAGCCAGTGTCAAAGGAGAAAACCAAGGAACAAAAATGCTGAATTCCCCAAATCCACAACTGGAAAGTGGAACTTTGGCACAAAGGCATCAAACCCCTGCTCACTTGGCAGGAAGCCAGGCCCGAGGCAGGGTGGTTTACCCCCAGGACCAGCCCCGTGTGCAGCTCATCTTGGCACTACCACGCACTGTTTTTGGAGTGCTCAGTGTAGTGGTAGCTCTTTCTCTGCAACCAGAAATTGTCTAAGTTTTTAGTACAAATTCTCTGTAGGGATTGGTGACTGCTGGGCAGGAAGTACACATTTCTCTTTCCTGATGTCCAAGGACAGCGGGAGCAAAGATGTGGCAGGTAGTCTAGGCCTTACCCCACCTGCTAAACTTTAATCTTGCAACATACCTGTCTCGACTTTGTAAATGGGCTTTGCTGGCCACCTCCTGCATGTAGGCAAGTCGTAGTGATGGTTGCCAAACTAGGAGTCACACTGCCTAGGTTGAATCCTGATGCTACCACCTGTCCAGGTGACCTTGGGCAAGCCCCTTAATCTTTCTCTGCCTGTTTCCTCAACCGTAGAATGGGGATGATTAAAAGTACCTACCTCTTGGGATTGTAATGAGAAATGAGTTAATATTTGTAAAAAAGCTCACTTAGAGTCTCATAGTAAGTACAGTGTTAAGTAACATTCTTTGACTTCTGGAGCAGACAACTAAGGATACAATATCCAATTTTTTTTGAATGAATACCACCATTCATTTACTACTAAACCAGGCTTATATCCCTCAGAGCCACCTGCCTTTCCAGGAGAGGTAAAAGGGGAGAGTTGTAATGAGTAACTTGCCCAGGATCACCTCACTAGTAAGTGGCAAAACCAGATTTGGACCAAACTCCAAAACCCTATCATAATATACCATTGGCGTTGGACAAGGCAGTGTGGTAAGAGGGTATGCACAGCATCTCATCTAATACTCCATGTGCCTCTGAAGCAGCACGCTCTTCGTGCCCATTTTACAGATGAGGAAACAAGTTGGAGGATTTGAGGGACTTGACCCAAGCTACGCACTCAGCAGCGGCAGAGCGTGAATAAGGCCATTGACGACAGCACTTGTATTTAACCTGCATCCTCACGCCTCAAAAAAACTATTTCCACCCAGTTTAAACCACAACTTTTTTGCACTAACCTAATATAGTAACCACTATACCATATAAACTCAGGTAAATGAATTATCAGCCCAGATGTGTCCAGATTTACTTGACTCTGGAAAGTACTAAACGGAAGAAGATGAGTACAGTTTCCTGGGCATCGGGAGCCATGGCCATGTCTTCCTCTTTCACCCCTTTTTGTCTCTATGCGTGTCTTTTGTGATGGATGGAACCACTTTATGATGGTACCTGACATCTGACGGGTACTTGCATGTGCTAGGCATTCTTTAATCCTTGTAACAGCTCTGTGTGGCACAGGGGCGCTTATAAATCCGTGTGATAGAAAAGGAAGACAAAATTAGATTATTTACCCAAGGCCACACAGAATGGGACTTCAAGGTCGGAGTCTCTAGAGCAGCAGTCCCCAACCTTTTTGGCACCAGGGACTGGTTTTGTGGAAGACAGTTTTTCCATAGACCGGGGATAGGGGGATGGTTTAAGGATGATTCAGGTGCATTACATTCAAGCCCACCTACTGCCATGTGCCCCCATTCCTAACAGGCCCAAACTGCTACCGGTCCACAGCCCAGAGGTTGGGGACCCCTGCTCTGGAGCCTGAACTCTTAACTGCCATCTGCACTTTCCCTTCCCCCAGCACCTGGCACCTTGAGCATCATCATGATAATTAGCATTCTGATGTGATTATTTTTCAATTGATGTTCATCTAACCTAATAGTTGGGGGAACCTCAAGGAATAGGACCAGATGTGTAAGCTCGGTACTTAATGATGTGCCTGGCACATAGCAAACACTGGCCACTTGTTTTTCTGTGTTCTATTTCACTGAGGTCAGCTTTGATTGTTATTTTCTTCCTTCTGTTTTCTTGGGGTTTAGTTTGCTCTTCTTTTCTTAAGGTAGAAATTGAAGTCATTGATTTGAGACCTTTCTTCTTTTCTAACATAGGCATTTAGCTATGAGTTTTCCCCAAATAATACTGCTT
>VMDR010005279.1:0-52828 GCA_007922815.1 Macrotus californicus | reverse complement strand
TAAAGTCAAGGAGAATATATAGCAATATATTAATAATGATTACTTCTAAAAGGTGGGCTTATGACTAATGTCATTTATATTTTTCTTTTTTGTCTGAATTTTTTAATGAAAGTTTTTATTGTTATATTTTAAAAAGCTCTTTCCTTTTAAGTTATATTTTTATGATCATTCTTATATAAATTCATATTTTTAACATTTTGTTAAGATTTACCCCAAACCTCTCACCTAGGGGCAGTGGCTTGGCAGGTGTTACAACTAAAATTTAATTTCTGGATTTTGAATCAGGTGTGATCCCAGCTTCCTGACTGCTGAGCAACAGCTGAGTGCACCTCCTCAGGCTGCCCATTCAGCAGCTCCTCTAGTAAGCTTGACCTCCCCTGCTTCTTTCCTGCCCTGTGTCTTGGATGTCCCATCCTCAGTATTCTGCCTTTTTCACTTTACTGCTAACCACAGCCCAGGTAGAAATACTAAGAGGAGACAATTCTTAAATAAAAGGCAAAAACCCTGTGGCCATCAATCGCAAATTAATTTACATCTGCACCTTTCTCCAAATTAGGTAAGAAAAAGTTAACACACATTTCTCAAAAGTTTTCAAATTGAAAAGGAAGGACTCTACTTCAGAAACAGAATTCCTCTGACTTCAGTCATCTCATCTCAGAGAATAAACAAGATCTCAGTGGTCATCTAACACAGCCCCCATCACATGCTTTAATACTGGTAACCCCCAAAATGTCAGAGAGCAAAGAGTGTGGGACTTGCCACATAGAACCACCCAGAGTGTTTTCAAAGAACGTAGATTTCTGAACCCCACTCCAGGCCTGGAAGAAATTCAAGTATCCCTTATTTATGTTAAAGCTCTGTAAGTAACTCAGATGCACTGCCAGTTTGGAAACCTTGCTCAGTCGATTATTTCTCCTTAACAAATAACCACAAAATGTCAGCCACATGCCACAATAAACATTCATCGCTTATAGGTCTGGGCATTAACTACTCTAGGCTAGGTTTGGCTGAATGTCTCTGCTTCAAGCTGGGCTTGACTTCTGTGTGCAGGTTGAACTCCGATCTGCTCCAGGCTTGCTCATTTTGGGGCCAGGCTGAAAGGGCAGCAACTATCCAGGGAGAATTTTGGTTTTTTTTCCAATTACAGTTAACATTCAGTATTATTCTGTATTAATTTCAGGTGTACAGCGTAGTGGTGAGACAATCATACACTTTACAAAGCAGCCACCCCCAATATTTCAAATACCCATCTGGCACCTTACATAGTTATTACAGTATTACTGACTATATTCCCCATGCTGTATTTTTATAGCCCCATGACTATTCTGTAACTACCAATCTATACTTCTTAATCCCTTCCCCTTTTTCACCCAGCCTCCCAACCCCCTCTCCTCTGGCAACCATCAGTCTGTTCTCTGCGTCTATGAGTGTATTTCTATTTGGTTTGTTTATTTTCTTCTTTGGATTCCACATAAAAGTGAAATCATATGGCATTTATCTTTCTCTGTCTGACTTATTTCATTTAGCATCATGCCTTCTAGGTTCATCAAGGGAAACTCTTCTGTGGAGATGGCACTGGTCCAAGGGGACATGCCCACTGTACAAGTAAGTACTTTTCACACCCCTGCTGCACATGCTAACATCCCGCTGGCTAAAGCAAGTCTCATAGCTGAGCTAAAGACAAGGGGTGGGGAAGTCTATTCTTCTTAAGGAGGTGAGTGAGAGAGAGTAAATACACAATGAATATTTTTGAACAATAATCTATAACAAAGAAATCTTGTAATTGAACACTATTATTTATGCCCTATAGATTGTTTTCAGTTCAAAGTAACAGAAAACCCAAACCAAATTAAACAACAAGAGATTGGCTCAGCTTTAAAAAAAAAAAAAAAGCCAGAGGTAGTGCCCTCTCCCATGAGTTGGGTTTTGTCGTCAGTAAAGCTTGGCTCGTGGAAAACTGGAAAATTGGATTCCTGCCAGAAGTCCTTGTGAGCATCCTCTGCATACTAGGGGACAAAAGATAGTGCTGCCTCAATGTCTAGGGTTGGGGTGGCGGAAACATCTGAAAATTAACAATTACAACTCAGTGTGATAAATGCTAACCTGAAATGCAGCGCGCGCGCGCATGTGTGTGTGTGTGTGTGTGTGTGTGTGTGTGTGTGTGTGTGTTTGGGGTATAGAAGGGAGGAGTACATGGTAAATCCTACGCCTCACTCCCAGCCCAGACAGAAGTGTGGATTTCCAGGACCTCCTGCTGGAGGGTCTAGCTGCACAATGGAGCCCTGACAAACAGTAGTGAGACAACTTGGGACTGACAAATTAGCCCAAGTGGGAGAGAATCACAGCACTCAAGTTCAGTCCAAGAACACTGGCATGATCCGTGGTGCAGCGCTGGTGCACGCCCGGGGTGGGCCTCTGACCTAGCATGAGATGTTGGTCCCACTTCCTGGAGAGAGGGGTCTTTAAAAAAATGGAAAGAATGTGCGAAGACTCATTAGTTCAGGAATGTTTATTGAAGGCCTTCTCCTCGTCCCTGAAAATACAGTGATGAGTGTAACAGACCTGACCCATGGTCTTTGTGAAGTTTACAGTCAAATTTTAATCAAACAATTGTACAAATAAAAGTAACATTGCACCAATGTTGATAAATGCAATGAAGGGGAAGGTCAGAGGGTTTACCCGTTAGAGTGACATCTGCACTAAGACCAGATCAGAAGGTCTGGTGTTTGGAAGTCAACCAAGAGAAGAGGAAGTGCTCCAGGCAGAGAGGACGTCATAAGCAAAGGACCTGCAACAATAAGGGTCTGAGTGCCGGCCAGTGGGGTAATTACAGAGAGCAGGCTCTACTTATTTCAAACCTCATTCACTGACTCAACAAACACCTGCTGAGCACCTACAATGATTGAGGCACTGTTCTAGATGCAGAGAAACACCAGTGAACACAACAAAGCCCCTGCTTCTCATAGAAACTTCTAGTCTAGCAGGAGAGACCCCGTAACATTGGTGGGAGAGAACAATAGTTGGACCGAGCCATGAAAATATACACTATAATTTACTGAAGACTTGCTATGTGCCAGGTACTGCCAGGCACTTCACATATGTTGTCTTTAATCTTCCTATCCACGCTGTTGGTAGGTATTATTTCCATGTCATAGATGAGCGGACTGAGACTTGTAAGGTTAAGTGACCTAACCCATCCACAAAGCTAGGAAGCTGGGAGTCACCTGGCCCCACTACATCACTTGCTGGAACAGCTGGAGAAGCATCATCCCCTGATACAGGATGGAGTGAAGGCTGACCCCACTAAGACTGCAGCCATCACGGCGTATGCACGAGCCATCCTGAGTCCTCTGCCAACATAGCAGGAGACTTTTTGTGGAGGCTTCTTGTGATTGCACGCAGGGATTATTGTGATCACACTGCTTGTAATTACAACTCCAGTTGAAAGCACTATTATTGCTACCCACATCCCCTTAATGGTCCTCAATTACCTAGATGCACAGAAGCCAAGGAGCCAGGGATTACTCCTATCTGAACAAAAAGTGCTGTGGGAATCCAGAGAGGTAGACTCACTCTGCCTAGAGGAGAATCTCAGTTTGAAAGGCTTCTCACCCAAACAGCTTCTGTGAGTGGGTAGAGAGACCAAGGAGGCATGTCTGGGTTTTTCCTGCAATTCTTGTCATTTGACTGTTCAGTATCGCCATGAATACAGAATGAAGATATTTCTCCATCTTTCAGCAAATGGAAATTTCCAGCTGCAATTCAAAAATTTCGCCAAGGGTTTAACTCCTAAAGGATTGTACTGAAGAAATAGCTTCTCTAACAAAGACAACCACATATAAATGGTAAGAGGTATAGCACAGTAACTAAGAGTGTAAGCTCTGCAAGTGAACCGTCTGGTTGTGCATCTGAACCCTGCCACTTGCTAGCCCTTTGACCTTGGGCAAATTACTTAACTTCTCTACGCCTCAGCTTCATAATCTGTAACATGGAGAAAAAAAACGTTATCTACTTCACAGAGTTGTTGTAAGGATCAAATGCGTTTGTATAGGTAAAGTGCTCAGAACCATGTTTAGTACATTATAAGTACTCAATAAATAATCAGCTAGAAGTAATAGTGGCAGAGTAAGCACATTATAAGTGTTAGCTGTTATTAGTAGCAGTAGCCATTAACTGCATGTATATGCTAGGCTAAGAGCTCCACATGAATTATCCAACGAATGCTCCCAAAAACCTAATGGGGAAGGTGCAATTATTGTCCTCAATCTGTCAATGAGCGAACTGAGGCCAGGAGAGGTTAAGCAATTTGCCGGAGATTACACAGTGAGTGGGAAGCAGGATTGGGACTCAAATTGAGGTCTCTCTGCCTCCAAAGCCTATGGTCCAAAACAAAACTCAAGGAGTGAAAGTCAGCCATCAAAAGAGCTCAGCTGAGCTATCTGGCTGCTAGAGAGGCCTGCAGGAGGGCAGCCTGGTGCGAGCAGGGACAGCCAAACTACCAGGAGGAAAGTAGCCAGGTGGGTCAAAGGGAAGGACACAAGGTTACAGCCAAGAGTCTGGAAACTTGAGAACAGCCTCCATTGAGCTAAGAGTTATGAAAGAGAGAGAAAGTAAGGAGCTAAGTACATGGAGGACTTAGAGCAAGTCAAATGGAGCTAAATAATTATATTTTACCACTGCATGTATTTAAGTATGTCAGCTTGCCTCTGTATGTATACATATGTATCGAACATATGCCATTTGCCTGTGTGTGTGTATATGTAATGAGCGTATCAGCTTGCCTCTGTACATATGCATAAGTGCCAAACATATGTCATTTTACACTGTGTGCATATGTAAGAAATGAATATCAAGTTGCCTCTGTGAGAGTGGGTATACATGCACATTTGAGTCTGGCAGCTGGGCCCTCTGTTTGTACATGCACACTTACATGTGTGTATCCATGCACACATTGCTGTATATAGCAACTCATCTGCGCAGTACACGTGAACTTGAATTGTGTCAGCTGCTTTCTAACTCTTCTCCCTCACCTCCCAGTTGAAAGTCATTCCCTACAGTCTGATGGTCTCAGGACTCAACATCAGGGTCAATACTGTTACACATGGCACTTAGTCTGGGTTCCTAATTAAATGTGTTGGAAAGGCGAAACAGTGAGACCACATTCCAGAGCTGTTCCTCTCAGCACAGAACCGTAGTCGTGAGACCTAGGGCAGCGCCAGCAGTGGTGGCTCCAACAACAACAGGAGCCAGGGCAGGGCAGGGTGTGGAGAGTGGGGACAGCGGCACCACCCGCCATTCATCCAACATTCACCTGCTGGCTTCTATGTTTCATGCAGGCAACCATGATAGGCAGCGAGGATGGAGAAGTGAACAATACAGACACGGTCTCTGTCCTACAGTCTAACAGGAAGCCAGACTTTAAACAATCATTTACAACTGCGAAGGGTGTTATGAAGGATGTATGAAAGCATCAGACAGGGACCCCTGAATGTTCCAGGCGCTGGAGGTATTAAGGAAATTTTCTCCAAAGTAGTGATATTTATGCTAAGGCCGATGAAGAGTTAGAAGGGGATGGAGGGGATACTGTATTCTAAAAACAAAGTTCCACCTCTAAAAATGAAATAAAGAATATGGCAAGAAACAGAGGAAAGGCAGCTGTGGCTGAACCCTGGAGAGTAAGGAGGCGAATCACACAAATAACGAAGTTAGAGAGACCAGGAAGCAAAGGTCGATCGTACAGGGCCTTTCAAACCAGAATACAGACTCAGACTTGATCCTAAGATTATAAACAGGGAATAACCCACTGAGAATTGTGCTTTAAAAAGACCACTTGGTTAAATGTGTGAACTATAAGCTATGTTAATTATATCTCAATGAAGCTATTAAAAAAAATCACTTGGGCTGCAGTGTGCAGAATGGACTAGAAAGGCAGAACATCCCCAAGAAAACCTTGGAGCTCCTGCAGTGGTCTAGGTGAGTGATGATTGTGGTCCTGACTGGGAAGGATGTGGACAAATGAATTAATTAGATTAAGAAGGTAAAATCAATAGAATTTAGTGACTGACTAGATGTGGGAGGTAAGGGAGAGAAAGTGTGAAGCCAGGGCTATCCCCAGGTTCAGTGGCATTTGCTAACATATCCATCTTTGGAGAAAAAGCAGGCTTGGCAAGAGGATGATGAGTTCAGTTGTCGGCATATTGAGTGTGAGTGGCCAGTGAGGTATCTGTACTGATCTGTCCAGTAGCAGTTGGATTTTAGGTCTGGTGGACGTATAAGTATGGATATCATCCGAGGATAAAGTAAATGAAGTCATGAATGTGGGTGTGACGATTAGTCGTATAAAATTAGAAGAGAAGAGGACCTAGACAGAAGCCCTGAGGAACTCCAGTGGAGGGGGCAATGAAAGAACTACCTGAAAATAGGAGGAAAACCAAGGAACAAAAGTTTCAAAAAACAGGACACGGTCAACTGGTGAAAACCTACTGAGATGTCAAGCAAGATAATTACTGAATCGTGCCCATTGGATATGATCACTTGAAGTCATTGGTGATCTTAGCAAGAGCCACTTGGTAAAGTGCTAGGGGCAGAATCCAGATAGTAGGGAGTTGGAACTGGGGGAGGAATGTTTAGAAAGCTTGGCTGTGAAGACAAGAGAAACAAAGCTCGGGGTGGCTGTGGGTGGAAGGGGACTTTTTCATTTATTTTTAAGATTTTATTTATTTATTTCCAGAGAGAGAAGAAGGGAGGGAGAAAGAAAGGGAGAGAAACATTGATGTGTGACAGAAACATCAACTGGTTGCCTCTCTCATGTCCCCAACCGGGGACCTGGCCCACAACCCAGGCATGTGCCCTGACCGGAAATCTAACTGGGGACTTGTCACTTTGCGGGATGACGCCCAACCCACTGAGCCACACCAGTCAGGGCAGCAGCGGGGAGACATTCTTAGATGAGACTGTAAGATATTTGAAAGCTGATGCTAAAGATCCAGTAGGGTTGGGAGGAAGGGGTTGAATACACAATACAGGACAAAAAGATAATAATCAGTAGTAGAAGATTCTTGAGAAGAGAGGAAAGGGTGAAATTCAAGGCACAGATGAAGTGACTGATTTTTGAGAGAAGATGCTTTCTTCTTTGGAGCCACAGGGAAGTTGAGAGAATGAAGGCTGATTCGGGGGGTTTTGTGGACATGATAGTGAGACACTAAGGGAATTCCTGGATCCTGGCTTCCGTGTTCTAGACAAAGGGAGGTAGGGTGGAATGGGGGTAGTGGGTGGGGGGACATGGCTGCATCAAGAGGTAGCTTAAGGCAGCTTTGATGCCACTTATAATCTCTATCAGCTCCCTCTCTTAGCCTTTCCACCCCAATCTTCATCTTCATCTTTGAGGTGGGAAATTGCCTTCTTGATCTTATACTTAAAAAATCACTTTTTGAAAACTGATATATAACATGCAATGCATTTAACAGATACCACTTTCAACCAGATTACTGCCTCAAGTCCCTACTTACCAGAAATTTTGGATTAGATTTGAGAAGCGCAGAAAAATTTGAAGTGGTCCTTTTTTCTTAAAAAATTTTATTTATTTATTTTAGAGAGAGGGGAAGGAAAGGAGAGAGGGAGAGAATCACTGATTGGTTGCCTGTCACCTGCCCCAACTGGAAACCTGGCCTGCAACCCAAGCATGTGCCCTGACCTGGAGTTGAACCAGCGACCTTTTGCCTTGAGGGACAACACTCAACCAACTGAGCCACACCAGTCAGGGATGAAGTGGTCCTTGACGAGAAGGGGAGAGAAAGCATGTGATTTTCCCCAGCAGAGCTCAGGAGAGATGGATAGAGCCAGAGACAGGCACTGGATAGGGAAGCAACCTGGAGCAGGGGTGCTGAGAAGAACGTTAGGAGCCCTTTCTTTCAGGTGGGCATGTATCCCCATTGGAGAAAAAACTAGCCTTCCTACTGCTCAGTTCCAGCATTCTAAAGGGCATGGTCTCTTAAGAAAGTTGGGGCCACGTGGACACTTTGCTTTCCGAGTAGCCAGGGTGACTTGAGGTGACCTGAATTCAGGTTTTCTCAAATCCAGCAAACCTTTTTTCCATATGAATCCTAGCAAACGGCAAAGATTGATCTAATCACTTTCTGCAATCCCCATGAAATCCCTGAGTACTGAATGATCATCAATGGATGCTAACACCATTGTATCAAAAGTTGTTTGGGACAAGGACATTCACAGAGTCTGAAAGTATCACTCTGCAGACAACCTATTAACTATGAGCGAAAGAAAATAACTTTATAATGGAGAGATCTAGCAGATATCGCCTTCACCAGGTGATCAGATTTAGCCTCCCCAGTGATGGGGCAGCTTTTGATCATGTGGCTCCTGAAATGACGTAATGAGAAGCAGGTGACATTTACATGATAGTCTTGCCAAAGGAGTTTAACCTGAATCTAATCACGGGGAAGTAATCAAATAAATCTAGAATGTAGGGCATATTGATGAGGCCTGGATTAAAAGAAATTTAATGTCATGAAAAACAATGAATGAGAGAGCCTTGTTCTAGATTAAATTAAAGAGACAAAACAACCAAATGCAATAAACCTGGACTGGATCTCAGTAAATAAACAGTAATAAAGGTGTTCTTAAGGCAACTGAAGAAATTGGAAGGTAAACTACATAGAGATGATATTGTTAATATAAACTTTTTTAAGTGCGGTAAGGTAGGAGAATGTTATTTTTAGTACATGCTAAACTTTTTTAAGTGCGGTAAGGTAGGAGAATGTTATTTTTAGTACATGCATGCTGAAGAATTTAGAGGTGAAGTGTCATGTCTGCAACTTTCAAGTGGTTGAGAGAGAGGGAAAAGCAAACCGTTAACAATTGGTATATCCAGGTAAAAAATAAATAAATAAATAAAAATAAAAGGAACTTGATGCAGTCTATTTCTTCATTACTTCAAACATTTTTCTTTTGCCATGACCTTGGATCACTTTATGCTTATAAGCATAAACTGCTTCTTCAGGTGCTAAATTAGATTGAAATCTTTAAAAGCATCATAGCAAGAAAATTGCTCTGCAAAGCTCTTTAACATAAGAGAACTTCTAATTTGTGCAGAAGTATAAGTGAAGATATGGTAAAGTGGAAGAGAAAGCCATGAAATAATCAAAAGAACTTTCCTGGAAGTCAGAAAATCTTTGCGTCCAGCACTTAGCCTCTGGAATGTCAGTTTCCTGGTCTGCAGCATGGGGCTAATGGTATCCCCTTCATTAGCCTGCCGTGCAGGTTCAGGAGAAACAGGACGTGAAAGGCTTTATAAACTGGCAACGGGGATGCAAGTGGAGCCATTTTTGTTATCAGGCCATGGTGATGTTCTATTAGCAGTGGCTCTCAAACTTTATTATCCATAACAAGCCACTGGGAAGTTTGGGTAAAAGCGTAGATTCCAGTCCTGCCCTCAGAGATTCTGATTCAGTAGATCTGGGTTGGGGCCCAGAACTTGCTTTGTAAAAGCACCCCCCCCACCCCGCACCCGTTATCTGGGGCCAGGGATCTGAAAACCACACTTAGCTGCCGTGGAGGTGGCTGCGATCTAAAAGCCTTGCTACTCGATGCCCACGATGGGCCAGCAACATCATGAGTGAGCACCTGGGAGCTTGTTAAATGCACACTCTGGCCCCACCCCAGACCTACTGAATCAGAGCCTGCCTTTGTAACAAGATACCCAGATGATTCCTTTGTTCATTAATATTTGACAAACATGAATCTAAATGGCAAGACCAATTGGCGATCTCTCTTTGTTCACCTTGGTCACTGATTCTCTGCCTGCTCTCAGACAGAATGGGGGTAGCACCTTTGCCGCTGCTGACACCTTTAACCTCACTTAACTCTTCTCTCTGCTTCTCTTTGTTTCTGGCTCCACCGTCCTAACAGATCTTGATACATATAACCAGGCAACTAATATATAACCCATGTCATTAACAGGCTAACCAAATCATATTGACTGGGGATCTAAATCTAGTTAAGCGAGGCATGTGATTTCTTTTTCTTTTTTATTGTGCTGAAGTAACATAAAAGTTACTGTTTTACTCACTTTTAAGTGTGCAGTTCAGTGACGTTGAATACATTCACACTGTTGGGCAGCCATCTCCAGAACCTTTGGTATGTGATGTTGAGTAAGCCACTTAACCTCTCCAAGCTTCATTCCATTATCTGTAATATATGGATAACATTACCTACTCCTGCCGAGTAAAGTGATATACAAATGTGCCTTAGGACCCATAGACAATGTTCAATAAATGCTAATTTCCTTCCTTTCTTATATTTGAAGTAGGTTTTCAGACAGCCCTGGATATGTACAACAAATAACATCTACAGAAATCAACTGATAAGAATTTTAAAGGCATATACAAAAAATCTACATATTCTGGGCACATTATTGCCTTAGAACAGGGCAATTTATCAGTAGAAGTATTCTATATTCTACAGAATCAGGCGATTTGAAATAGCTCAAGTCAACAGCGGCCAATTACATTTTGTTGGGGAAATTGTATTTTGGAAAGCAACCACTCCTTTGTGTCCATCATCTAGAAATTCTTGTATTGACTATATTTAGATTATTTTATAAACAGTTTAAGTACAGTCATTATGCTCATATTGATAGCTTTCACAAATGGTGCTTTCAACCTTGGGGTGCGTGCAGTTGGATGAAGCATTTGAATTCCATTCACGTACAGATTATCTTTTAAGGAGAAGGCAAAATTGAAAACTTGGGTTACATGAGGTAAACTGCAAAGATTAGTTTAGCTTCAGAATTAGACTATCAGGACAGGGAGGAGGGAATTTAAAGAGCCTCTCCTCCAGCACTCTTATTTTACAAACAAGGAAGTTCAGTTTATATCCAGAGACCTGGTGAGTTGTCCTCAATCACATGGTGAGTTACTGGCAAAGCTGGGACCGAAGCCCAGGTGCCAGACATGTGCCTCTTGTCACATGACCTTGAAGAATGGGTGACACTTCAGCAGCGTAGGTGATGGGAAAGTGGTTTTAGGGAGGCTGAGAGCACTCCAGGTAGAGGGGTCAACAGAATTTCACAGAGCCTGGCTTGGACACGGAGAAGCTGATGGATGTGTTCGGGAGTTATCACAGAGTGGGGAGGCTGGAAGGAGAGACGAAGAGGAAGGTTTGTGATGGGAGAAGAGAGTCTTGGATTCTCTCTTGTGACACAGAATATCAGAAGAGAGGTTGAGGAGTTTTATGGGATGGGATGGATTTGATTTTATAGTTTGTATGGCTCTTCCATATTTGTGTTCTCTAGTAGCCTTCATAGCAATCTCGGGGAGTAGATTATTTTATAGATGATGGTCTAATATTGAGAGATCATATTCTTTTCAAAGCGAAGATTTGAACTCAGGCTCTGAATGGAAAGGCTGTATAGTCTGATTCTTAAAAGCCTGAATTTTAAATCTGGAGCCAGGCAAACTGGATTCAAATCTTTCTAGCCTCATTTACAAGCCTTATGACCTTGAGAGAAAAAAAACAATGGCCAAAACTTAGTGTTTATATGCCAGGGTCTGTTATAAATACATAGAAATAAATACATATTATTCATTTAATCCAGTATCTCTATGGCATACCATATTTTGCCATGTGTAATGTACACTTTTTTGCCCAAATTTTTGAGGGAAAAATAAGGATGCATGTTATACATGGGCAGTACTAATTCTGTATCTATAAAAATGTTTTTAATTCTTTTATTTATGTTCATGTGTTAAAATTATAACTCTAGAAAGCAATAACAATATCTGTATGCAAAATAATACCCTGGAATATAATCATCGGTTTTGTTTCTAAATATAAATAAATAAATAACTGAATTAAAAAATTAAAACGATCCCTGGCTGGTGTGCCTTAGTGGATTGAGCGCTGGCCTGTGAACCAAAGGGTCGTAGGTTTGATTCTCTGCCAGGGCACATGCCTGGGTTGCAGTCCAGGTCAGGTACCCAGTAGGGAGTACATGAGATGCAACCACACATTGATGTTCCTCTCCCTCTCTCCCTTCTTCCCCTCTGCCTAAAATTTAAAAAAAAAATAAAGATTTTTTTCCTGAAAGTGTGGGCCAAAAACGTGGGTGTGCATTATATATGGCAGAATACAGTATATTCTATTATTATCACTATTTTAAAGACCCCTCCCCCCAAAAAAGAGAGAGAAATGAATAGAAGTAAGAAAGAGTGTGTGTCTCAGTAGAAGATAAGGAACTCCCTCCCCCCAAATTCCCTGTCTCTTGATTTATAATAGTCTCAACTCTTTGGTATCCCACTAGTTCCCTTCCCACTTGTGATACTGTGGTAGATTCGGTCACTATGCAAAAATATTCACCTTCTCCCCTCACCTTCTTAGGAGACGTCTACTTCTCTCCCCTTGACTTTGGGCTCAACCATAAGACCTGCCTTGGCCAAGGAGATATAAGCAGATATAATAATGAAACTTGAATTTTTTTCCCCAGGAAACCCATTCCAATCGGTGGCAACAGTGAGAGAACCTTCACATACAATCTGGGGATCTGAATAATGTAGAAATGGGAGTCTCCCATCTACTGATGATACACTGTGCCATTAAGTTAATACCTAGCTTGTAAGTCCAATAATTACATTGGGTAATACAAGTTCAATAGATGTATTCTTTAAATACCTTATGTAAATCACCCTTCTATACATTGAATCTCATGTTAAATGCACCAAAGGGCTATTTAAGGAAAGGCCATGTTGAAGTTTTTCACAAATATTCACACCCTTGTATCTCTATGGAATTTTTTCTATACCAGGTGTTCCTAAACCATGGTATACCTCTGTACTTCCATGCAGGGCAGCATCTCTACAGGAGGGCATCCATATGACAATGACAACAATAATGTTAAAATGCTTTCCATCACTCTTTATTTCAAAAGTGCTTTGCTAACAGACTAATCTTCACAACATTCAAGGGAGGTAGATAAGTATTACACCACTTTCACAGATGGAGAAACTGAGGCAGAGATTAGTAAGTTTTGTTGAAGGGCATAATAGATGGCGCAGTTAGGAAAAAAATGTGTCGTAGTCACGGATAACTGGCGACCTTTCCCATGACTGCTGAAACCCACCAACACAGAAGCAGCGGACGCAGCACGGAAGCAAGTCATCAGCAGTTAGGCCAGTCTAAGACTGCACCTCTCCTTGCTGATACCAGATGTTGAATCTGCTGTCCTTTCGCTCACACACATTCTCACACGACTACATCTCTAAAACAGGGAAGAGAGGGGTCACTGTAGGTACAGACAGAGGGGGTAGAGAAACAGGCCCGGGAAGGAGGAAGACAGAAGAAAAACCAAACTGATATCAAAGCGAGGGCAAGAAAGAATGGGAGGAACACCTGGGAAGCAGCCCAACAGAAAGGACAGTCACAGCAGAAAAGGAGTGTCATTCCATTTGAAAAGCTCAGACATCCAGAAATGCTATTAAAGGGTAATTCTTAGCAATGACATTACAGAGCCACTCTTCATGGTTTTGCCAAATATAATTATCGGGGCCTTCTGACATTCCCAGGAGGCAGAAGCATCCCCTTTCTCCTGGTCCAGACCCAGTGTTGATGTGATTGATCTGACACTGCAGAGGCTGTTGACAACTCAAATGCACACGCCCACCAGGCTGCTTCTCTTCCTCTGTTCTCTTTCTTCTTAAAAAAAAAAAAATTGCATTTTAAGATTCTGCATGCTTAAAAAAATTCCTAAATCATTTCCTAAATTTTTGATGCATCGCAGGGTAGGATCCCACGTCTGATTTTTATAAAGGGGCTGCCATGGGCATCCATGGGGATTAACAACCCCTCTCAGCCCATGCTCCTTTAGACAACATGGGACATTTTCAAAAATGAAATTTGTGGATGTCAACTGTCTAGAAAAGAACTGAAGTGCAAGGTAAAGAAATAACCCTTTTGGCTCTTTCTAGTACAGAGTCATTATAAGAAAGGGTGACCGACGCACCACCAGCTGCAACGGAGGCGACGATGGCAGAGGCAGTACCAAATGAGTGGGCTGACAAGGACCCAGCAGGGAGGGGCTGAAGTCAGATGAACAGGTGAAAGAGGCAGCACAGGCAGCTGAAGAGGCAGAAGTCAGAGCAAAGAGGTGACAGCCGAAGAGGACATCTGAGGCTGAGTGGGAGGCAACTGCACCACTGTGTGTGTGATCTCCCTTAAGGCAGGTCAGAGCCAGAAATGCATCCTTTCTTCCTTTATGTCAAGAGGCAGCATCATTCTTTCAGGTGTCTAGCTTTAAACTTGACTCCTCTCGGACAAAAGCAATCAACTGCCAGGTCTGACTGATTCCATTTCTGCAACGCCCTTCACACTGGTCTCCCTGGTTTTTACTCCAGCCTCCTCCCAGTCCTCGTCTTGTCTCATCCTAATCAAGGCCAAACCTGCCTACTTCATCTCCTGGACCCCCGTCTTCTCTAAACTCAGTTCTGTCTTCTCGTCTTCCTCCTGGAGCACAGTTTTGGTCACATTACTGCCCAATATGGAAAGTCCCCATGTTCTCACTGCCTCCCAATTATCTCATCGTCTTGAATCTTCATTGAGACTTTGCATCCAGTGAAGTTTTCTCTCCTTTACAAATTTCCACCTGCCCAAAATGCCAGCTCTAAAGACTTAGCTTAAATGTCACGTCCTCTGGGAAGCCTTCCTTTCAAGTTGCTTAGCTCTCTGCCCTGACCTACCTTTGCACTCGAAGGCATGCACTGATCAAGTACGTGACAGATGCGTCCAAGCCTTCCCTCTCCTCCTGGGCTGTGTCCATGACTTGGCAGGGCAGAGGATGGTAAACTGGGTCAATATTGATATCAATTCTCCAGAGCACCTACCCAGAAATGGTTATTGCATTTCCTTCTCAGGTAAGTAACTGCTTAAAAGTGAAATGAACTGAGATAGACCTGTTCGGGAATGGAGACACTACAAGTACCCAGCAGACGTGATCTGGCTCTCTCAGGATGTAACAAATCCACGATGGGCTCTGAGGGATGGGGGAGGGGCAGTCAGGTGAAACTATTTCTTGTTGTGTTAAGGGACCTGGGACTGAGGTTCTACTTTGCCATTCCCTAGTCAGGTGGCTCTCCTCTGAGCATTACTTCCTCACTTCTGCGTGACCTCACACAATTAAGGATCAAATGAGATACATTTGGGAAATCTACCCCACTGGCTGTCAATCCCAATCAGGTATCATAATCCCCTAAAAAGCTGCCAAAAACTATAGCGGACCAGGCCCCAACCCAGGTCAACTAAATTAGAATATCCTCTGGAAGCATGACCCAGTGGGACTACTTATTTATCAAATACTATTTCTACTGCCATAGCCAAGGTGGAAAATCACTGTTAGAAACTCACAAATGCCACTAACAATAGAACAAGGATTTTAGGCTGCTGGCTTAATTATCCTTGATTTGTTAAGAATTAGTTTGATGCTTGTATAGTTCTATTAATGTGGGTGAGCACTTTTTCGGGTTCTATATTGTTGTTTGTAAGCTTAAGTGATCAATTCTGAGCAAATAATTCCCAGCACAATGCTGTACACAAAAATGTATCTAACTTCAATTTTGTTTTTGAGAAAACATCTGAGGGTCCTCTAAAACCTTGCTACCCAGAAATGTGGTGAGCAGACAAGCAGAACTGGCATAACCTGGGAGCTTGTAAGAAATGTAAAATCTCAGGTCTGACTCCAGAATCTGCATCTTAACAGGATTTCCAGATGGATTATTGGTGAAGCAAAGGCAAATTTTTCTCAGTTCACACCCATGTTCCTGAGGGGGCAGGACGGCATGAAAAGTCAAGTTCTGTCTCCCATAAGCCACTGAAGTTTGGGACTTTATCCAGAGGCTTCTTCACTAAAAGGTCCATTTGGTAAAAACTAAGGTAAGAACACAGATCCTTACAGAAGAATCTCTACTTTCAAAGAAGCCTAGTCTTCACAGTGTTCCTAGAAATGACCAGTTCCTCTAAGAGACTTAAAATATGATAATGTACACAATAAATTGATGTCCATTTGTTGTACGCAGTGCTTAAATAATGAGCATATGTGTACCTTACCGAACGTACAGTCCCAAAGACCCAAATTTCAAAATGAGGAAGGAGGGAAGCCTTGCCAATGTTGGGGACTATTGACCCCGCACCCTTGGGCAATTAGGAGGTTAGCGGTGCCCCTTCAAGACTATGCAGACCACACTATAGTCAAGGAGTTGTAGCAAATTCTGAACATTATCTTGACCAACTCCCTTGTTTTATGGACAGGAAAGAACACAGCTAAGGATTTAAAGGTACCTAAGGTCAGAGAGCACTTGAGGCAGAACCAAACTCAGAATTCAAGCCCTGACTCCTAGTCCTACACTTCCTGTGTAGCCTCTGCCATACCTAATCCTCCCTCCCCAGCACGTGGCCTTGAAATTTCATTCTCAGAAATTGCTGACTGGCCTTGGCACTTAAGTGTCCCTTCGCTTCTTCTGCCAGATACTGCTGTGCCCAATGTCCAGGGCTGTTTTTAACACGAGGCTACAAGAGAAGCTATATCACAGCTCAACGAAAATATCCATTTATCAATCCATATTTCCAAATGTATTGGTAATGGATTCTTTAAAAAGCCCAATGCTCGCTGCGTAATGTAAACTACAGAGCATTACTATTAGCTAGCACCAGAAGCATGATGAGGGAAGGATCCCTAGGTGGCTAAAGGTGAAAAATGAGGGCAACCATTAACTCAGTAGTACAAAGTAGGGAGGAAACTACAGAGGGAAGGCCAAAACTGGAGCACAGTGGGGAGGCAGCACCTTTAAAGAACATACACAGTGTGACTATAAAATTGCAAGTCTTTTCTTTTAATAAAACAAACATGACAGAATGTAGAAATCTAGACGAACATTTCTCCCTCAAAGCAGCTACATTCTCAGTTCCAACAGAGCTACCTTTGTGGGCGACATTATTTGAACTCCTCTTTGGGGAGAGACCTTAAAAGGAAGTTTAGGAGCCACATCAGAAAATATCCTTCCAAATGTCAGGCCGTTTGAAATCAGAAAGTCCACACTCAGAGGATGCCACCGGAAAAATGAACATGGTGCCGCAGCTCTCATGGAGGTTCCTAAAGACCTCTGCTGCGCAACAGCGTCACCACCAGAGAAACGTGGGGCCTCCCAGGGCAGCCACGTTCGATGGGAGGGCATTCATTTGGGTAGCAAAGTTCTGCTGTTAGGAAAACAAAAAAAATCAGCCACACTCCTTTAAAGTCACACTTGCATTTGATTCCCAAAAAATACAACAACAACACTCACACAGGATTCCTGTGTGAATTCTAATTAGGAGACATGACATTCAGAATTAGAGCACTCATCGTGATAATTTTCAGAAGACTATAACAGCTTCTTTGCCATGTAAGAAGGTGCAACTGTTTACCTGAATGTTTTCTTAAATAAGTGACTACTACCACTCTAAGTGTCCTAGTTGTAGGTCTGTTACAGGTTATTGACCGCAAGTCCACGTTCCAGGCATTCTTTGCCGACACAGGTTAATCACAAGGGAGCCACCCCCACAGTCTTAGGGTGAATTGGGAAAGGGCCGGTTAAATGAGGAAACAGGCCACTCCTTGGTAAAAGTTTGTAGTTTTCTTTCCCAATACATCTTCTTTTTATTGAGCACTTCCATTCTTATCCTGTGTTCCTCCTCTGCCATCTCACACTCCCGCTCTATCTGCTGGATTTTGGCCACATGCACCTCATTCATTTGTATCAGCTGCAGTTGTAAGATGGACATTTGTTGATGGTGTTCTTCCTCATGCATCTTTTTTAAAGCACCTTCCTGAGAGGTTTTGCTCCTGTAGTTTTTATTGGCTGTTATTCTGACAGCTGAACACGAGGGTTCAGGTTGAGAGGTCCCCTCACACACTGGAAAATGTATGAACTCTTTCTCATCATCGCACAGTTCTCTATTTGAAACAGCAAATGATTCTGAAAAACAGTAGCAGAAAACATATGTTCAAAGATTTTACAGGCAGAGAGCAAATCATCCTATTTCGACGACGGGGTCCCCCTACAGGATGGATCTGAAACAGCATCTGCGTTGGCAGGCAAGTCGACGGGGGGCCCTTGCCACACCTGACTTTTTAAAAACCCATACATCCAAAGCAAGTTTCCCTTAAGAAGCAATGGTAAAGTGTTTCATCGTGTCATTTCGAGAACTGCAGACCACGGAAACAGTGGTCAGCGGCTGCGCGTATCAAGATTCGATGACCTTGCTACGTGCGTGTAAGTCCTGAACTGAAGTGTACGCAGCTCGGAAAGGGCGGAAGACCACAGTGCGAGGCCAACAGGGGGTTTTCAGATTAGGGGCTCCCTCGGTCGAGTCTCCCTCTCACTCTCGTCCAGCCGTGAGCACATGTTCCACACCCGCAGGGGGCCACTGCTCTATTTCCTGGTCACTCCCCTCCCCCTGGATAATTATCTCATGAATGTTCCTCCTTGGAAAGTGAGTCTACCCTCCCTGGCTTAACTTCCTCAGCATGCCATCTCTCTTCAGTCTCCTACCTCTGGCTGTTACTTCTAACGCTGTCTTTGGGGGATAGGTATTCAGATCCAAAGACACTTGTGACTGTCCCTCTTATGTAACCTCTCCCTAGCACTTGATGATACTTTTTGAATTTTCTGTCCCTCTATTGGTTTCTGAACCATCGCCCTCCCCTAAATTTTCTGCAGCTTCCTCTCCGACGGCATCTTTTCCATTTCCTTTCGGGACTCAGACTCTTCTCCACCAACCTCTTACCTTTTAATATTCCCCTGAGGGGCTTCTCTGTGACGGTTTTCAATCCACCCTAAGTAACCCTCACAATCTGGTTCTAACCCTCCTTTGTCTTTCTTGCCTTACTCTTCAGAATACCTTGTGCACCCTTCAATCCTACCACAAACTAGTCACATTCTTAAAGGCCATGCTTTTTTTCGTAATTCTGACTCACTGCTCCATCAGCCCGAAGTTGGGATGAACTACCTGTCCCCCCAGCTCACCCAAACACACAGTCCAACTCCACTCTCCCTTTTCACCCCTGCCCCTAACTCCTACTTCATTCACGATCAGCACCACTTGCTCCATGAAATCTCAGCCCTCCCCTTTCTCGGTACTTACTCTCCTATTACTGTACTTAACACATACAGGGTGGGGGAAATGTAGGTTTACAGTTGTTCACGTGGAAAACAATACAATAATTAATCAATAATAATATAAGAATAAACTCTGTGTTCTGTGTACTCATACCTGTAAACCTACTTCTGCACCCTGTACTAGTATTACTTGGGGACCATGCTTTTATTCATTTCTTTTATCCTTGGGACCAGTGGCTTTGCCTGGTACACATTGGATGCCTCATAAATATTTAGTGGCTGAAGTCTTGAACAAAAAGGGAAAAGAGCATATGGATAAAAAACGATGCCATTTTCGGTGGTGCCACGTTTACACCATTATTTTTTAGGACAATGAGATTAATATCAATTAGGGAGTTTCAATATGGAAACCACTAACTCCTCTGACCCATGGAGTCTTCTTACTGTGACTCCAAGGCTTTCTTGGGAAGTTTTACACTTCTAGTAATGAGAATCGTCTCCTTGGAGAAACATACCATCAGTTTATTCACAAGAGTTGGCTACAATATTGTGTCCATTCCATTATTCCAGAAGATGGGATGCTGGGAATGTTAATGGCTAGCGG
The DNA here is from genome assembly GCA_007922815.1 of Macrotus californicus. Lineage (NCBI taxonomy): Eukaryota > Metazoa > Chordata > Mammalia > Chiroptera > Phyllostomidae > Macrotus > Macrotus californicus. Next base: position 33,070 of record VMDR010005279.1, on the reverse strand, counting down.
GGAAAACCTAACTCCTAATCCTGTTAACAAAAGGAAAGTGGCTACTGTTTAGATGATTTCACTCCAAGGGGTTAGATAACAAGCACAGCCAGTCCCTCACTGAGGTTAAAGAAAAGGTAAAAATCTTACTTTTCAAAGAGAAGGTTAAAAAAAAGTACTTCTGAGTCATCCAGAGATAATGAAATGTCTCCCTAGAAACCCTTCCCAACTCCAACGGCTCTGGCCTCTACAAGATGTCCCTGCATGCTGCCACCACCTCCCGAACCTAGTCTGGCAGAGCACTTGTTAAAGCTGGAGGTTTAACTACCTCTCCTTCAGACCCCTGAATATTTTGAAGGCAGAGACTAGCTCGAATTTCTCCCCATAAAGAAGCCAGCAGAGGGCCTGGTACCCTGCTGGGCATGCAGGAAATGCACAGAAGCTGAACTGGCTGCAGTGGGTCACATCCCTCCCAACAGCACAGCCAGGGAGAAAGAGCAGTGTGTTCTGAGCTAGCCGAGGCTCGGGACCAAGGAACGGGAAGCACTTAACACTAAGAATAGGGTCCCTCAGATGTGAGCATCAATTGTAAAGAGGATTACCTCATCTGTTTCCTTTCTAGTCTGAGATCTGAAAGTGCCTTCTCGAAGACTGGACACATTAGGTATTTTTTGGTACCTTTAGCCTCTTTTCGCTTTGATTTCATTCCAGAGGATATGCCTGAGTTCATGCCCTGACAATTGCTCCTCTCTCCCAATATCTAAATGCTCACTTTTATCTCAACAGCTCTAGGCTTTAGGGACCTGATGACTATGATGATGACGGCAGCAGCTACTGTTTTACAGGCATTACCTCATGTAACCTTACAATGAACCTCTGAAGGATATATTATTATAGAAGACCACGCACAACATCCAAAGTCATTTGGCTAGTTGAAAGAACCAGGATTCCAATCCAAGTCTTCATCATTTCAAAATCCAAGTTCAACTATTACAACACCTAGCCTCTCACTGTTTCGCATGCTCAGCTGATCACTTCTGTATCTTAAAATGCAGTCTCCAGGTTGTATCCACTACAAGACCATCTATTAGTAAGAATATAGATGCATATTCTGAGTTTTGATCTCCAAATCTCTCTCTAAAGTCATGAACATAAAGACAGTATGTTCATCTCCATGAGCACAGAAGTGACTGTATTTTCAAACTTTTCTTTTTAGTTTAAACGTGTGCTAATATGCATATCTTAAGGAAGAAGGAAAAAAAGCCAGGCCTCTTGAGAAGCTCTGGCAGAAGCTGGGGCTTCCACCCAGAGAAGCCTGACGGAGTAGTTAATTAACTTTCACACAAATATTAGCTCCAGCGAATGGAAGCTAGTGTTCAGATGGGGAGAACCTTCTCTAACTGGAAAAAGACCGGCCTGGGAATGGCAGCCTGCTGCACACACACATCACGTGATCTCTCTCCCAGGTAGAACTGAGCCACCCGAAGCAGAAAACAATGCCATCTTGTGTGAAATGGATATGAGGGCCCAGGGGCTTTCCTGGGACGGGAGAACAGAGTCAGGGGAGTATTCTTCCACTTGGGCAATTCGGGCCAATTTAATATCAGCAGGAAAAACCTACCGTGGCAGTAACAGGAGGGGAAGGAAACTTTCCACCCAAAGCTCAGCCCTTCTCCACAGAACAAAAGAAAGGGGACTGCCCGGGAGAAGGAATAAAGAGGCGGGGGATGCGCTCCGTGGAATACTGCACGCCCACTAGGAGAGACAAATTAGGCTTGCACGCACGCTGCGGTGGGAACAGATCCTAAAAACATTACTCTCGCTGAAAAAAGGCAAGAGAATGGCATCTATAGCATGATTTTCCATCTACGTCAATTAAAAATATATGCACACAGAAGAGCAACGCCGGCTTTCTAGAACACTGGAGGGCAAACACAACCAGACTGGGAGGGCGAAGGGACAGAGAAGAAAATGGAAGTGCTGAGGGGGGTGAAGAGGGAATAAACATGTAAGCAACACAAAAAGGGGGCTTTTCAAAGGCCAGTGATGCCAGTGTGCCATCAGCAGCAGTACAGCTGGTCCCCTGCCCTTGAGTTCTCGCCCCAAAAGAATAGGGTTGGATTGAATGGTGGCAGCAGTGGAATTTATGAAGGAATGTTTGTGTTACTTAACTATAGCTTTGAGTGCCCATTTTTACGTGATTCGGATATGGCTGTATAGTAAATGACAGCATAGGAAATGAAATATAAGTTCTCCCACGATGTCTGAAGGCTACCTGAAAGCTTAGTTTGCTTACATATATTTGACATTTAGTCATCCTACCATCCTGACCCTTTCTGGCAAATTTTGTGGTTTCCCTTCATTTGTTCTGCAAAACTGTTCCCCAAAGATAACCTCGCTTGTCTTAAAATGGAAGATAAGGGTCAAGATCAAAAGATCACGTATCATAAATCTGCAGAATACAGAGTGTTTTAATATATTTAAGGGATAAATATTGGGGTTTTTGGAAAACACATTCCTAAGCATTAAACTTTCATTTTAAAACTACTATGTTGAAATGCAGACGTACATTTCAAAAAAGTCACTGACAAAGCCAGTAACACCCAGGGCTCAGTGGTCAAGATGACAAAGTTGGAATCACCTCACACAAAAAACGTGTTGGAGGGAGGCCTCTAGTGGAACACTGGTTAACAAATCCCAACAATTCTCTGAGCACCTAACTCGGTAGCACGTACCCTGCACGGTGTTAGGGCAGTGTTGTCCCACAAAAATATAATATGAGCTACGGACATCATTTTAATTTTCATGTGCCACATTAAAGAAGTAAAAGAGGTGGAACTAATTGTAGTAAAATATCTTTAAATCCTGTATTTCTCAAATATTACCATTTCAACATATAATCGGGATAAAAATTATTAGTAAGAGATTTTGCATTTCTTTCGGTACTAAGTCTTCAAGACTCAGTGTGTGCATTTATTTGGTCTGCCCCCATTTCAAGGGCTACTAACCTGATGTGGCGTGTGGCCAGTGTATCGGACAGCAGTGTTAGAGATACTAACGAAAGTAAAACACACACACACACAGGTTCCATGTGTCAAAATACACCTGAGGTAATGAGAGCCACAGGCCTGTTTCAGGTTTTCAACCTTTTTTCCACCAGGACCCAGAAGGAATGATGGACAATTCCAGCTTTATTTTCATTTCCTAAAAGTAAGTTAAATACAAAATGAATGGGGTAACCCCAAAGCTGTCTTAATGTATAGAAGGAGTTCTAGTACCTTATCTACTGGTGTTAACAGACTACTTTGGACACACTCCCCAACTGACCAGGCACCCTGGTCCTCACTGCCCTCCAGAGTTGACCTGGAGACAGGAGCGGGTAGCATCTGGCTATACTTCAATAATCACCAGCAAAAAGAGACGTCTCATGTGCCATATATGTCCAAGCATCCAATTTCTTATCAATCTCTTTTATAAGTTAGTGTCTGGCAAAATGTCACTACAGAAAGACACTGTGAATCCATATTTGTTCCCTTCTTGCTGGAAATTTATAAATTGCTTATGAATACATGAATTAATTATATCATTTCCTCCAAAAAGAAGGAGAAAACACTTATGGGATGAACTTTCTAGATCCCACCCTAGAATTTGAAAATGGGGAAATAAGACTGCCCTCTTAGAGTAATCCTATGATCAGGGGCGTGCGAGAGGCAACCGATCAATGTGTCTCTCGCACATTGATGTTTCTCTCCTTCCCCTCTCCTCCCCTCTCTCTAAAAGTAAATAAATAAAATCTTTTTTAAAAAAAGAATAACCCTATGAAATCAATACACAAGCATACAGATCAAAGGTTTGCAAAGTGAACTAACAGCAGTCCGCACCAGCATCTTCCTCTGCAAAGTGTTTCAGGGAACATAGCAGCTTGGAGGCAGCCCTGCTGACTCACCTCCCTGCTCCCTCTCGCAGCAGCAGGCCCTTCACCACCTCCCAGGGACTGAACGGCTCCGAAGCCAGCGCGATAGAGAGTAACTGGCTGAAGCTACAGATATCTCCAAAACAAGGACGCTGCCTATTAGCAGTGCGCCCCGTGCTCACAGAAGCAGCAATGAGAAGGGGCAAGACAGAGAGTTGGCAGTGCCCGTATAAACACTGTTTGCTGGGAGGTACTGTGGCTTGGGACTCAAGAATCAAAATTCAGACACAGGGCTCCTACCCTGGAAAACGATACATGATGTTCATGACCTTAACCTCTATGACTGCCCAGTGGGCTCCCTGGACTTAGCCTTGGTCAAATGATCAGCAAGCAAACTTTTTATTGTAATTTAGATTCCCAGGATAATCTGCCTACAGAAAAAAAAAATGTGCTAATCAAAATGTTATTCAGTTCACTAGGTTATTTAGCTTTTTCACTCTATACAGGCAACATCTGTGACTTTTAATTAGCTAGTCCCCCAGAGCTCAATCTCCTCTGGGGACACTAATAAGTGAATTTCTCATTCTGCAAACCAAAAATCAGATTTTCCTGGGCAAAATGCTTGCTGGGTCCTTAGAGAACCTTCCGAGCAGACTTCTGGCCTTCCCAGGAATTGTGTCTCCTGCAAACTACCATGAATCTTTATATAAACTGGCCATTCTTATCTTAAAAGAGGCAGGAATTATTGGCAATCTATCTATATGCATCTTCCCACCCTCCTCTGGCCTGGAGACATTTCAAGAGCCTCTTAAGTCCAACCTTTTAAAGCTAGGACATACTAACATTACTTCCGTGCTGTATGACAATCTTTTCCTTCTGTAAGAATCCTACCTAACATTTTTCTCTTTTCAGTGAAAGTATATTAAAACTAAAATGATTTTTTCCAGAATTTCCTAAGTTCCCTGAGGTGCCACAGACCAAAACTGTAAATCACAGTATTATAATGGTGGGGAAATGCTGGTTTTTAAACAGCTGTTTGCTCTATTAGTCTCACAACTTAAGTCTGAAATAGTTCACTTTTTTAATGTGGCCTTTTTGAACGCACATTCTAGGTCCTATAGTGCTTTGCACATTATAGGTCCTCAAAAAACATTTTTAAAAAAAGCCTGAGTGAATGAAATAAATCCACAAATCCACTTTAATACATTTGGGATAGCTCAAGATGAGCAACGAAGGTACTTCTTTAATGACAACTGTATTAACGAGCCCCTTAGTTTTCCTTAATTCTTCAGTGATAACAGAGCTAGGAGCGCTCTCCCGAAGAGAGAGAGCACAAGGACGTTAAGAAGTACTTTTGTTTTTAGGTACTATGGGACTTGCACGTCCTATACAATCTGGAGATTTTGAGTTGGGAAAGTCAAGTGTAATGTGAAAGTTTCTTTTTCATACAGCCCCTTAGGATTAAGGGTTTTAAAATTCAAACGTGGAACAGGTACCCAGTGAGCACACACAAGCCGGGCTCAGGAGCCCATACCTGGGGCTGCGGCGTCGGGATGGTATTCGGTCTCTTCCTCCGGAGGGCTCTGCAGGAAGACGAGCTGCTCGGGCAGCATGCTGGCGATCTTCTCCTTCCCCAGGACGTGCGTGCTCAGCAGGGGGCTGACGCTGCGCTTCACCTTCTCTCTCCTTTCATGGGCCATGATTTTTTTGGTCCGAGCCTTGATGTTCTCCCAGCACTTTTTCAGCTGTTTGAAATCCCGCAGCGACACGCTGGGCTGAGAGTTGTACTCGTGCGCGAGCGCCTGCCAGGTCCGTTGCTTGAGCGCAATAGTTCGCGCGTCGCTTTTCTTACACTCCAGCACATACTTGTATTTTTCCACCAAGGCGAGCAGGATGCTCTTTTCCAATTCTGAGAAGTATTTGGCAGGTTTTATGATTTCGTTGTTTTGCATTTTCCACTCTATTTCTCCCGGCCGTTAGCGAGCCTGTAAAAGGAAATTTGAAACAATAGTTAGGAACTCCAAGCCGTAAAAATGTCAGCAAATCAGTTAAAGGTAATCCCTGACTTGATTCCCTCCCCTGAAAGGCAGTAGTACTCCCTTTTCTGTGAATGTTGACTTATGAGAGTCTCGGGAACACATTCAGAAGTTTACTAGCAATGGGGTTTTACTTCAAAGGAGATGTTCAAGTAGGTCCTCTGTTGTAAATCTTGGCCATTCTGAGAATATCAGCAAAAAAAAAACAAAGAAAGTTAAAACATCTTTTGTGGAACTTCAATGTGGAACTCTAATTTGTTTGCTTGTTTCATGTTAGGAGACTGATTATTCCCTGAATTCAGAATGTTATGCAGCTTTTCAGCTAAGTAGATTTCTCAAAGCTTTGTCACAGCTGAAGACAGAGAAGCCACTGGGTGGCCAAAAATAACAGATAATGTAAACACTATCGAGACTTCAGAATCACCCCAAAACATCTGACATTTCCGTCACTATGTCTGTGACCGAGGTTACGTCCATGCTCCTGGGGGAACTTCAGTTTCTTCATCTTTAAAATGAGGGTTTGGAGTCTGTGATCCTTAAGGTCTAAAAGCCACTTTTAAAAGTGTGCCATCCTATGTAAGTAATTTATATCATTTCAGAGGTGAAAGGGCCTGGGCACTTACAGATTGAGTCCAGCACCTTGCTTTTCTTTCTTTTTTCTGGGCATGTCATACAAATGGCAATAATACAATACGACATCTTTTGTGACTGGCTTCTTTCACCCAGCATATTGTATTCACGGTCTATCTCCCCTGTAGCACGTATCAATACTTCATTCCTTTTTATTACCAAATGGCATTCCATTTCATGGAGGTCGCACATTCTACTTTTATCCATTAAAGAGTTTTAAGATATAATTGATATATAACGTTATATCAGTTTCAGGTATACAACATAATGATTCAACATATTGGGTTGGCCAAAAAGTTCACTTAGTGCTTAGTCACCTTTAACTTCAACTGAAATAATTTTATTAGATGGTGTTGTGACAGCTGTCATATCAGCATGCATTTTATAAAAACATCAAAATCGGTGAATTTTTGTGAAGCCATTTTAATGTTGAAGATGGAAGAAAATACACATTTTTGGCATATTATGCTTTATTATTTCAAGAAAGGTAAAAATGCAACTGAAACACAAAGAAAAGATTTGATTTGTGCAGTGTATGGAGAAGATGCTGTGACTGATCAAACATGTCAAAAGTGGTTTATGACCTTTCTTGGCACTATTGACATTTTGGCCAAATAATTGTTTGCTGTGGGGCTGTCTTACGCACATTGGAAGATGTTTAGCAGCACCCCTGGCCTCTACCCACTAGAAGCCAATAGCAGGAGATGGCTGACAGACTCAAATATCCAAATCAATAAAGTTACTAGTGGCAATGAACAATGTGTCTTTTATTTTATGGAAAAAATCATATGAACTTTTTGGCCAGCCCAGTGTGTGTGTGTGTGTGTGTGTGTGTGTGTGTGTGTGTGTGGCCAGCCCAGTGTGTGTGTGTGTGTGTGTGTGTGTGTGTGTGTGTGTGTGTGTGTGTGTGTGTAGTGAATCACCACAATAAGTCTAGTTAACATCCATCGAACCACTCAGCAACAAATTTTTTCTTATAATGGGAACTTTTAAGGTCTACTCTCTTAGCAACTGTCAAATAACCTATACAGTATTACTAACTACAGTCGCCATGCTGTACGTTACATGCCTAGGACTTATCTATTTTATAACTGGAAGTCTGTACATTTGACCATCTTCACCCATTTTGCCCACCCTCCACCTCCTGCTTCTGGCAACCACCAATCTGTTCTCTGTGTCTGTGAGATTTTTGTTTTTGTTTTTTTGAAGATTCCACATCCAAGTGAGATCATATGGTATTTGTCTTTCTCTGACTTATTTCACTTAGCATAATGCCTTCAAGGTCCATCCATGTTGCCACAAGTGGCAAAATTTCCTTCTTTTTTTGTGGACGAATATTTTATTTTTTATACATCACATGTTATATTTTTTATATATGTGTGTGTGTGTGTGTGATATATAAGAGGTCTGTCTGGAAAAAGTCCAGCCACTATTAATGTAATGAGAACAGTTTGCAGGACAGCAATGTAACCTGGCAGCCAAGGAGAGTGGACTGAAGTGCACATGCATGAACAATGACGACTTTACTGTACCAGTTGGTGGGGGTGGTAGACACTGTTGAGTGAGCATGTGTACTGTGTTGCCATTACATTCAAAATGACAGAGAGTGGAGTAATGAATCTGCATCAGATTTTGTGTTAAGCTTGACCATTCCTCTGTGGAAACTATTTTGATGATTTAGAAGGCCACAGCTATGGACAACTGGTGATTGGCAGCTTCATCACAACAAGGTGCCCATTAATGCATCACATCTCATGCAGAGTTTTTTTGCAAAACATCAAATCACCCAGGTGACTCAGTCCCCCTACAGCCCAGATATGACACCCTGCAACTTCTGACTTTTCCCAAAACTAAAATCACCTTTGAAAGGGAAGAGATTTCAGACCATCGATGAGATTCAGGAGTATACAACAGGGCAACTGATGGAGACTGGGAGAACTGTGTGAGGTCCCAAAGGAGCCTACTTTGAAGGGGACCAAGGTGGTGTCATTGTCCTATGTATAGTGTTTCTTGTAGCTTGTATCTTCTTCAATAAATGTCTCTATTTTTCATAGTACATGACTGGATACCTTCTGGACCAACCTTGTATATATCATATGTATCACATTTTCTTTAGCCCTCTTTTCAGTCAAGGAAACCAAGGGCTAGTAAAGTGAACTGTCTTGCTGAACATCACAAAGTTGGCTACTGAAGTCAAGAACTTGGACAGTCCTAATAGTCTGGTATCCTTTTTTCTCTTAACATAGCAAATAGCCATTTTTTATTCTGCATAGTCCTTGAAAGTCTTTGTTAACATTAGAATAAGAGTTATCAATGATATATTATTTAAAATTTCAAAATGATATTACATTTTCTCCATCATTTTTTAAAGGTTTTTTTTTTAAAGATTTTAGTCACTTATTTTTAGAGAGAGGGGTAAGGAAAGAGAAAGAGAGGAAGAAAAACATCAGTGTGTGGTTGTCTCTCACACAGTCCCCCCTGAGGACCTGGCCTGCAACTCCAGGCATGTGCCCTGACTGGGAATTGAACCAGCAACCCGTTGAATCGCAGGCCAGCACTCAATCCACCAAGCCACACCAGCCAGGGCATTCTCTCCATTATTATTATTGAAGTCTGCATACCTTTTTATTTTAATAAAAATTATATATACTTAACATATATAAATCTGATTTGATAAACATATACATAGTAAAATGATTACTACATTCAGGATAATTAACACATTTCCTCATATTGTTAACTTTTTACATGTGCTAGGAGCACCTGAAATCCACTCTCTTTGCATATATCCAATATTCAACACAGTATTATTAACTGTGTTGAATAGTCATCACGCCTGTATACCAGATCTCTAAACTTATCTATCCTATATACCTGCAACTTTGGTACCCTTTGCTCAACATTTCACCCCACCCTACCCCGCCCCGTCATGTCCCGTCCCATCCTGTCCTGTCCCATCCCTGGTAAGTTCCATTCCCTTCCGTTCCCTTCCCTTCCCTGCATTTGAAGAGTCTGGTATTGCTAGTGTCACTTCACAGCGGTCTCTTGGGCTCTCACCTTGGGTGACTCCATACAACCATGGCTCCCCTAGGTCATCATGCCGTCCTCCCCAAAGCAGAGCGAGCATTGTCCACAAATAGGTGCTTAGTAAATGTTTTATTCTGCTGAAACTCTGTGTGCTTTTCGACCTCACACTTTTCTCACATCTTTTAACCCCAGGAAGCTCCCTACAAAATTAATCTCTCAAACACATTATGGCAAGAATGTCACTTAGCAACAGCGAATGCAGCAATAAAGCAGGCATTGCATGTTCCCGTTCATGGAAAAGGCCAACATGCCCCAGCCCTTCCGGGCACCAAGCCTCTGATTTTTCATCGAGGCAGTGATGACACAGTCCATTTAGAACTGGCGAACCCATATCAAAAGAACTAGGAACTAACTTGAAAGGAGTCCCGGGGGCCACAAATGGGACACCTGAACACCAACAAGGCTGATGAGAGCACAAAAATGCAATAAATTATTCTCTGGACCTTCATGCATGTTTGAAAAGTTTCCTAACAAAAACTCAAGGTTGAAAACGGCTATGGCCTTTAAATACGGTACACTAATTTAAAATTATACTTTTACAAGCCAGCTATTCACCTACTAGGCCTGGAGAGGGGTTACTGTAGATGTAAATACCTGAATACCTGTATATGTGAGGCTGGAGGGGACTTGGCCAGGTCAGAGAGCCTTGAGATTGAGGCCAAGCAGTGTGGGCTTTACCTGAGGGCAACAGAAGCTGGCCGGGGTCTCCCTCTACGCACCACCTCCTCCCAAAAGGTAAGGTTTGATGAAGTACTACTGCGATCAGCGTCTCCACATACCAGGTACCCTGTCTCACATTCATCCTGGGCACATCCAGTATCAGGAATCACGAGATTTAGGTGCATGTCAACAGGAGTTTGGCCCTCTGGCCCTGGGCAAAACTAAATGAAAGGAAAGTTATCGTTGGGGCTGTGTCTCTGTACCCCTAAATTCCCAGGCCTTCCATCATATTGCTCTACTGTTCCTACAATGAGCAAATCCAGGCCCCTTCTTTTCCAAAGATTCAAAATTAAGTTTTGCCTTCATCAATACTCCTGTTTCCTGTGAATCAGTGTTCCCCAAACTGCAATTTATTGACACACACCCCCTACACTACATCTCTTCTGTATCGTCTCCATCCACCAGGATGTTTATGACTAAGGTCACTGTCTATAGTTTTTATTATGAAATCAGCAGGTATACTGCCTGGTCTTAACTGTTTGAGTCCCAGGGGGTATTGTCAGCAGCATAATTGCGCTGCTTGGGACTCAAATGGTTAAGCTACACAGTTCCCAGGGCAGAGTCTGATCTGACCTCCCATCCCAACTCCTTTGCCCCAGGACATGTCAATATGCCTACCTTTCCTTATGTTCCCATTCTTTTTAAAAACAATTTAAAAATTTATTTATTTTTAGAGAGAGGTGAAGGAAGGGAGAAAGAGAGGGAGAGAAACACCTATGTGTTAGAGAAACGTAGATTGGTGGCCTCTCCAATGCTCCCAGATTGGGACTTGGCCCGCAACCCAGGCATGTGCCCTCGCTGGGAATAGAACCAGGGACCCTTTGATTCACAGGCCCATGGTCAATCCACTGAGTCACACCAGCCAGGGCACCCCCACTCTTTTTAAAAAATCACTGCTATAAAGTTTGAAAATCTGACTCACAAATGAAAAAGATATTGTTCCTTGTTTTGTTCTATTATAGGTAGTGCAATTTTATATATTTCATAAATATATAGCATATATTTATAATGTTACATATTTATATTTTACGTATATACAAATTTTTTTTCTATCTTTGATCATTTCAAGATAAATTCCTAGAGGAGGAAGGGATGACACAAAAGATGTAAACACTTAAGACTCGTTACATCACCATCTGTCTTCCAGAAATGGGTACCAATTTACATTCCTACTAATAGCATACCAGCATGTCTATTTCCCCACTTCATTTACCCTCGTTGTTAACATTTTTAAAAATCTGTGCCAACTGTGGAGGTGAAAAATGTCACTTTTTTGTTTAATGAAATATGAATTCCAGCTCTCAGGAAAATAAGCCAAACTCTGACTGAACAAAGTCCTTGTAATACTTGGTGGAATTCAAACCGCACATAATCAGTTCCAAGCAATTTAATATTTCTTCCTCACAATGTGTGCAGTACCACCAGCTGCCACCAGGTGGTGGTGGGCTCATGGGGAGTTGAAATTCACAAAAGATCTTGCCCGAAGTGTGGCCAGTGGAGTCTCTAATAACTGCAATAATAACAGCAGATAACTTTTTTTTAAGGTCTATTTTCTTCTTACTCAAGAGCGAGGCGGAGGGAGAGAGAAAAGGAAACACAGATCGGCTGCCTGCTGCACACGTTCCAACCATGGATCGAGCCAGCAACCAGGCATGTGCCCTGACCGGGAACCAAACCAGCGACCGTGAGGCAACCAACTGAGCCCCGCTGGCTAGGGCCACAGCAGATAACTTTTATTGAGCCTTACATGGTGGGTCAGGCACCGCACTAAGTGTTTAATACACAGTATATCATTTAATCCTTCCCCAAATAGCTCCTCAGAGCATCATTTGTTACACTACAATATTTTGTTTTAAAAAAAAAACTTTATTAAAGTACCAGAAGAAATTACACAAATGTTCGCAAAAGCAAATGCTCAGATTTACCAACACCTGGGGGCCATTAATAGCCTATTAACTAAACTGTTATTTAATCACTAGCTAAGTAAATCCAGAGTTACCAATTTACTTTGCTTAATTTTGTAGAACAGCAGGCCTCCCTGGACCACGTGTTTGCACTCTGCAGGGCTATAAAGGGATTCTGGTGTGAGCCAGTGTACCCCAAAGGCCCCTGTGGATTCCCAGAAACCTCAGAAGTAGGATGTTTATCTCCACTAACCAGTTATTATTCCTATTTCCCAGATCACAAAATTGAGGCTCAGTGACTTGCTGGTGGTCACACAAATATTAAATAGAAGGACCAGGATTCCAACCCAGGTCTTACCCCCATGCCCTGCTACCCTCTGCTCTCTTTCACTCTCCCCTTTCAGACCTAGTAGCAGCCTCTGGGGCCTTTGCTCAAATTACATGTCAAATTACAGAGCAATCTAATTGTCATCAGGGAAAGGTCCCAGGGTAGAGCAACTTAGGGAGAGCTGTGCCTGCTTCTGTCTCACTCCATTTTGTGGCTCTTCCCCGCCCCTCTCTTCCCCATCACCACCTCCCTCTAAGTCTCGAACCCAGGGCCCTTAGTCCCCCACTCCCCAGCCAGGTGTATCTCCCTCACTCCAATCAGTGCTCTGAAATAATTTCCACTGTTGATCTGGTAAGAATGTCTGTTTGAAAAGTAACTGTAAAGATCATCTGGAGCTTTACAAGGGTGCCCCCCTCCCCACCCAAGGGAATGCTGACATTGTGCTTGAGCACCTGGCTAACAGTCAAGAAAACAAGCAGGTCCCAAAGGGATCTCCAGGAAAAACTCAATTCGGGGATAGAAAGCACATTCTGGCTTAAAATGATTCAGCATTGTCCATGATGGGTTACAGATGACAACATAAGAAGCCTTCCCTGCTGCACCAGCTTTTATGAGGGACACTGGCCTTACCTGCCTCCCAACCCTGCTCAGTACAGGTCATCTTTTTTGTCTGCAGCTCTGCTAGACAGAGTGCCACCTGTTCCCGGGCATAGCTGTAGTCCAGCAAGCAGCCCAGTGACCCTCATACTGTGGGCCTCCAGCAAGCATTCAATGAATGAATACATTCTGATACAGGCGTAAAACTGCCTGCTAGGCACAAAATGAGGATCATGCACGATAAAGCAGTCAGTACACTAAAAACTGCATTAAAGTACAAATGGTCAAATAAAATAGCAAAAATGAAGCTCCCCCTTGGGCTAGGCGAAGACTCATAGACAGGACTAAATAAAAAAGCACAGTTCCAGTATGATAAAAGCCCCATAAGGGAAGAATAAGCACAATTCCTAAACACTAACATTGACTAAAACCACCAGAAGATGGTAATAAGTTCATTTAACCTCCACCTAATACAAAAATCCATCCACCTCATACAAAAAACTTTTGTAACCTCCCCCCACAACTGGTATGTTGAAGCTCTAATTCCCATCCATAGTGGTTGTATTTGGAGACTGTAGCTCTAAGGAAGTAATTAAGGTTAAATGAAGTTATAAGGCTGGTTGGAGATTAGCGCCCTTATAAAAAGGGACCCCCAGAGAGCTTGCTCTCCCCACAACCCTCCGCAGGGCTCAGAGAACATCTGAGCACAGAGAGTTGGCAGCCAAGAGAAGAGGCCTCGGAACAAAACCTACCTTGCGAGCGTCTCGATCATGGAGTTCCCAGCCTCCAAAACTGTGAGAAACGCATTTCTGTTGTTGAAGCCAACTAGTCCACGGTGTTTGGCTATGGCAGCCCAAGCTGACGAATACGCCAACCAATGATATTTTAAGTCCATGAAGGGTCAAACTAAGTTCCAAAATTTGAACCAAGACCAGAGAAACTTAGCCAGATTTTATTCCACTTGCCTTCCTGGAAAAGGGAGTTCTTTAAAGCCAACACTGAGAAGGGGAACCAGGATTGAAGAAGATCTGTGGCGTTGAGACCTCGGAGAGATGTCAGGACTTCTGTGAGCTCCTGCTTTTAAGCCGAAGTGAAATGAACGAAAGAACTGGATGCAGAAAACCTGGGCTCAAATCCTACCTTCAGCCCTCACCTAGCTGTGTTTCTCTGGGCAAGCCAATTAACCTGCAACTCTTCATCTGCAAAATGAGATTAATACCCCCGCTCTGCCTTATTCCCTCTGCACCGATGTCCCGCAATGGGAGCAAAGAACAAGCATAGACTAGAGCTTCAAAAAATGTGTTCTTTCCACCCCTCCCATCCATATTAAACTGCCTACAGTTGGGAAGTTATCTTGAGTTTCATCTCAAAAATTGCCTTCCTCTTCTTTACACCAGAAGCAGGAGACACAGATGGGCATTTCTGGAGACGTTATGGGATGTGAAAACACAAAATGCAATATCTAAGAAACGCTGGCAACACAATGCACTGCAGACCATTGGCTGTTCACCGTCGCAATTGCACAGCTGACAGGAGCCACCACTCGATGCCCCCCCTCCCCCCGCATCACAAGAGGGTAACAGTAGCGCAGATCACTAGCCTGGGAAAAGAGCAAAATTCAAAATCACAAGTACAGTTTCTACTTAGTGAACGTTGCTTTTGCACCATCGTAAAGTAAAAAAAAAAATCCTAAGTTGAACCTTTCAAGCCAGGAACCACCTGTAGATGCAAATACTTACTGGCTCCTTTATTTCATAAGCACACAATTCAACAAACATGTAACAAACCCCTGCCGAAGGCTCAGGACGTTCCTAGGATACATGGGAGAAACACACACAAGCGGAACCCTACAGTCGGAAGGAGCACTGGCATGCGTGACCCGTAACTAAAATGACAGCACGCTGAAACGGGCATCGTAAGAGAGGACAAAGCGTGTTGGGTGTGCAGAGGAGGGAAGAAGTTATTTGCGTTCTTGATCACAACAGGACATTTGAGCTAGATCTTTAAGAGTGTATAGGATATGAACAGAGAGAGCTGGAGGAGATCATTAAGGTAAATAATTGATAACAAAGGGCCTGGACTCTGAGTGGTGAGGATGTTAATGGGAAGGAGGCAGTGCACTCCAGAGACTGTTTCAAAGCAAGAAATGACCGGGATGAGCATGTCTCCACATCACGGTGAGGGATCAAGAGAAAGCAGAGGCAGAGAGGGTACATGAGGATGAGTGGAGCACCACACGTGCAGGCACCAGAGAGAGGAGTATTCCTTAAGAGCGAGGAGCTCCTAGTCCACTGAAGACAAACACAACACAGTGGATTGTGGACGGTCTGGTGACGAGGCAGTGTGATAAGCACAGTGACAGAGATATGCCCAGGGCCACTAATGCAGGATTGGGAGGATCCAGAATAAGAACCTTAATTCCTGTAAGAATATACTGGCATTAGAATTAGCACTAGCAGAGCGGGACCAAGACTTGGGAAAAGATTGGAAAAGGAATGTATACAAAAATAGTGGGCGAGCAGCAGGAAATGTGAGACCCATTCCCCCAAAGGGAAGCCTGGCAACCGGTTGAGGGTGACCACTGTGCTCTAAAGGGATGAAAGACCTGGACAGTTCACTCCGGACTCAGCACCCCCCAACGGCCCTTTCTGGGAGCAACACAGATCCTAACATGTTAAAACTAAAAAGAGACTTCAGTCCAATCCTCACTTTACAGATGAGGAAACTGAGGCTCAGAGCAAAGCAAGGGCTCTCCGGGGCCCTCGTAACAGCGGAGGGCCTAAAAGTGAAACTTCATCATTTAATTGACCCCTGGCCTCCACATCTCCTCTTTGGAGGCTTCTCACCGTCAAGATGCCCTTTTGCTAGGTATCCTCTAGCCTTCGCCCATGATCCCATTTGGAAACTCAAGGGCACTGCTCTCAACTCCGACATTCACTTTGTGACATCAAAGAAGTCCTCTTTCCTCCCTGTCCATTTCTCACCTCCAAACTGTAAAGTAACAGGGAATGCTCTCTAAAGCCCCAGCTACCGCTGGCAGTCCATGTTAGTGCCGCCGCAGCCCTGCTTTTTCTGCTACCTAATTTCCACTTCTGTGCCAAGTAGGCATTGATGGCATTTTCTGGTTATTTCTGAGGTTAGTTCCCAATGAAAGGGAACACTGCAACGGAATACAGTGACCTCAGCACTTCAGACACCTTGAGGCCCATACCCAGGTTCAACTCTGTAGGTTAAGTAGTCCCAGGTGAAATCTCTAAAGCAAGTGATCCGATCTCCTGTTCACCACCGTCACCCCAGCTCCTTGAAGAGTGCCCGGGACACAGTAAGCACTCAATAAATATTTCTGGGATATATGTTAAAACGAACCTGCTTATCATTTGCATTTTTTTAACCAATTACATGTGGATGTTCTGCTCTCTTAAACGTCTTCTTTTACAAAGGATTTATCATAACACAAAGTTCCTGGCTCCTTCTTGTAAACACTGTTACCGTGTATGCCAAATTTTAAGAGCTCCACCACCACTCGGCTGCCTTCACGATGTCATTTCATGCAGAGGTAAGAGTAATTAGTCATGACTGTTCGTGTGCACACACCTGCCCACACCTGTCCTCAAATGTTCAGCCCTGGCTACCCGGGATGGTCACTCACCTAGGCTCTCTTGTCTTCTTTCTTTCCGTCAGAGGGCTCTCCAGTCTGAAAACCTAGCGCCTCCTCTTCCCCTTCACCACCCACTCCAGGCGGTCCTGTAACTTGGAAGTGTTTATTTTTACCATCTGCGTCTGAGTGTGACTGGGAGCAGAACCAGCCTGTGTTTAAGTCAAGAGCTCCCACCTCCCGTCCTTCTACCCCCACGGTTCCTTCTACAAGCCCGAAGAGGGTTCTTAAAGGTTCTGACCCCTTTCTTCCCCTCCCCCACAGCTCCATCCTGGGAATCACCTTCCCACCCCCCACCCCAGCTTCTCTGAAATTCCCATGGCATCTTGATTAAAGTGCCCTCCCCAGAAAGTACTTTTGTGACACAGAAAGTCCCCAGTGTAGGTGTTCCCACTCCAGCCTGTGCCTCTTCTCTGAGGACTCTCTACTCCCACCCCTTCGAAGCAGCCGTCAGCCCTCACATCTCTGGGCCAAGGGCCCCAGGAGCCGACCTCTTGCTGCAGCACTCAGAGCTACTCTTTACTGCAACCTCTCTTCACATCCTCTGAAGGTGAGCTCCTGAGGCTTGAACTACATCTTACTGGTAGCTTTTGCACTCAGTAGATCCTCAGTGTTCGTTCAAAGAAAGTAAGGGTGCCAGGCCCCTCTGTCTTCGGCACCACACACATTTGCAGTTGTCAACCAGCCACCTCTCCCTGACCAGCCATTATGGGCATGGCAGAAAGCTCCAATTCTTCATAGCTAAAAGAAAATTATTACCTTACCTCCAAACATCCTGACTGCTGATTTTAGCCACATCAACGTAGCTTCTCAAAGCAGAAACCACAATGTGCTCTTTGCTCACATGTAACCCATCATCGAGATCACTAGGTTTTACCCCGATATCTACCTCTCCTCCCCCCGTGCTCACCACCCGTGTCTGATCTCCCAAACTTCCGGCCCCTCTTCCACGCAGTTGCCAAAGAGATCTTCCTACAACACAGTGACCATGCCGCCGTCCAGGCTGTAAACCTCCGACATCTCCCCCACTGCCTACGTGATCAAGTCCGAACTCCCTCCTCACGTGACCCTCCAGGCCTTTCCAGGTCTGGCCCCAATCACAGCATGCTCTTCACCCCACCCCACCCCACCCTCCTCAGATATTTTTCAATCCAGCCAGACCCAACTCACCTTCATGTCTTTGAACCTGCTGTGTTTTCCTGCCTCCGAACATGGGCTTCCGCTGGCTGGAATCCCCTTTACTCCAAGGCCCATCATATTCATCCCTCAAGGTCCAACCCCTGTGTACTTTTTGTGAAGCCTTCCTCAACTAATGCTCAAACCGTTATGTTTGTTATATTTATAACAGCTTCCTTCTAAAGTAACTTTGAGGCAGCTTACGAACTATGCCCACACTGCAACTAGATATTTTTTGAGAGAGAGAATATCAGGGCAGAGACAAGACAAGGGTGAAAAACGACAGAAGCGAGGAAGCAGTGTAGTAATCAAAACCTCTATCCTAAGGTCTTACTTACACTCTTGTTGGAGGGAGATTGGCCCTGAGTTTTCTATCCAGAATGGGTCAGCAACTGCTCCGTGGGCTCAAGGCTGGCTGTACACGACTGTGCAGCAGCCCTTTCCACGTTTTCTGTGATTTGCTCTTTGTGTCCGCCGTTCTCACTGGACCGGGAAATTCCTCAGGGAATACATAATTTCTAACTCATCTTTGTGACCCTGGTGTGAAGCACGTGACTCAGCACACAGTTGGAGCTCGGCAGACATTTGTGGAACAAATGTCACCATGGACAGAGAAAAGGGTACTGCTGCTTGTTGAACTTCCTACCAGACATTTGAAAAAAACATTGTTGTAGCCTCACAAAAAAAGGACCTGGCTGAGAAGTGGCGGAGCTAGATTTGAACCCCCGACTGTCTCTCCAAAGCAACGGCTCTTTCCACTATGCATGCTGCTTCCTCACTTTACCATCATCATGTGTCCAAATACCCCCTTTTTCAAGCCTGGTTTTAAAATCACCCTTCTGCCCTGCCCGAGGCGCAGTTGGTTGGAGAATTGTCCTGTGCACCTTTAGGTTGTAGGTTGGATTCCTGGTCAGGGCACGTGCCTAGGTTGCGCGTTGGATCCCTGGTCACTTGTGGGAGGCAACTGATCGATGTTTCTTAAATTATGTTTCTCTTTCTCTGTGTCTGTCTCTCTCCCTTCATCTCTCTCTAAAAATCAATAAACATATCCTCAGGTGAGGATTAAAAATGAAAAAATAAAACCGTCCTTCTCCAAGAAGCCTTTCCTGCTCACTCGGGAGAAAACTGAGCCTGAGTCCAACTCTGACCTCTCACACTCCTCAAGTAAGAAATGAGTCACAGATCAAATCGGGAGAGGAAAGGGTGCCTCCTCCCTGGGAGCTGAGACCTGAGCAGGCTGCTTAGGTATTCTGCCGATAGCATTGTGAAGGCCTCACCTTCTCCCTCTACTCCCCAGTGCAAAGCTAGGCCTTCCCGCCTTTCTTTTCCTTCTTCAGGTTTTCCCCATTCCAAACTGAACCCCCAAATAATCTCCTTGGGCCTACTCGTCTCTAACCAGGTGGAAGGTGTTCAAAACACACTCATTCACTACATCTATTAGGTCTCTGTTATTATTTTTGAGTGTCCTATCAAACTTTAGGATTGATGATCCTCCCAATCTCCTCAAATACATTAAAAGAACTGCAGAAATCACAAGAGAAGGGACAATGACATTTTAGGAGGCCCAATCACTTGCTTTCAACCTATCTGAATACTTTTGGGGTGGTCTGGGAGAGAAAAGAGAAAACCTGTGTTTTCACCCCAGCATCCCTCCCCAACCTCCCCTCCCCCCGAAGCAGGACGCCTGGTCACTAAGCACTGGATGGAATCATGGTCCAGAATGTTGCTGGGGTGGTGGACCCTGGCCCCCTCCTGCACATCCTCTTCCAGAGCTTCAGAATCCTGCCCTCTCCCCACCCCCCATCCACCCCTTGTCTCTTTCTGGACCCAAACTTGCATAAGCAGCCCTCAGTCCTAACTCAGGAACTAGGTTTTTGAACTACCATTCAACAATGTCCTTGGTGACACAACAGACTTCTCAGACATGCTGAAATGCACACTCCTGACCCTGACATTATCCTGCCTCTGGTTTTTTAATGTGTGACAGATATATCCCTACCTCCCATAACCACTCTCCTGGCACTGCAGGAATATTTGTAATCTTAAATGTTACCACACCTAAGGAACAGCCCACCTTCTGAATCAGAATAGGGAGACTACATTCTTCGGTCCTACCCCTAAATGAAGATTGTTCATGTAATTTACAGTAGCTACATCAGAGCGCCAGCGTGATGATTTAATTAGACAACTCATGCCAACTGTTTCGTACCTAGGGCTTGGTACATAGAAAGTGCTCAGATTTAGTTATTATCATTTACGCACATTATTTGCATACATTCTCTCCCACAATAACACCTGGGAGTAGTCATTACACCACGCACTCCCATCCCACCGCACCCCCATTTATAAAAGCAGAGCCAAGGCTCGGAGTCAGGGAGCTTTCCCAAGGTCAGGCCGGCACCGGGCGCCGTTGTGATGCTCGGCCCTTGGCCCCCGAATGAGAGACCCCTCCCACTGCACCCTGGATGAAACACAAGGGGTCTTCAAGGAAACAAGTATGGAAAAGCGAGCACAGTGCCCAGCATATAGTGGGGACCCCGGGATGATGGTAAAATCGAGGCACTGAGGATCACATGGATTCCTCCCAAGCGGCTTCCCAGGCCCAGGGGTCCAGGTCCCCCACCCCGAGTGCGCCACTGAACCTCCCCGAGGTCCGCGCCCCGGGGCTTTGTACGCTGCAGGCCGGCCCCACTCACCGAGCCCCTTCGCGGCGCGCAGAGGCGGCCGCCCAGCCTGCAGGACAGGGGTCGCCGCAGCTCGGCCCGGAAGCCCGCCATGCCTGCCCGCCGTCCCCGCACGCCCGGCCCATGCCCCGCACCCGCGCCTCCTCCCCGCTGCGGCCCTCCCAGCGGGGGAGCCTCCTCCTACCTGCGGCGGCAGCGGCGCGGCGGCCGCGGCGACTTGGGGAGGGGTCGGCGAGCGAGGGCGCCCTGAGCTCCGCTCGCAGGCTGGGCCGCCGGGAGGGCCGCGGGCTCGGGGAGCGCCGGGAGGTGGCGGCGCGCCCCCGGACGGCCAGGCCCCACCGCGCGCGCAGCGGCCACAAAGCCCGGGAGCCGCCGCCCCCTCGCGGGCCGCGGGCCGCTGCGGGTCCGTCCGCGCCGAGGAGGGCGGGAGCGCGGCCCGGCGCAGTCGCCACCTCCCCGAGCTGCGGCCACCGGCCTCCCGGGAGGCTTGGGGCGGATCGCGGGGTGTCCCCCACCTCTCCCACCCTTTTTCTCTGTGCTGAGTTCCCTCTCCCACCTTTGCAGAGGAGCTCCTGAAGGGCCAGAAAAACTGTTTCATTTCCATGAACAACAAAAGAATGCATTTGTCACAAGGGATTTGGCGACCATGAGCACGAGTTAGCTCTCAGTCCAAGCGCCTCTCTGAAATAGGCTCCTTTTCTTTTGGGACTCCCTGCTGCTTGGAACAGCCAAGCCTCTTCTGCTGGGTTGATCACAGAGTTTTGTTTTGCTTTGTAATTTGCGGGATGGATGTGTCTCCGGCTAGACTGTGAGCTCCCTAAGGCAGGGACTACTAAACCTAAGGAAATCGGAATGCCGTACGAGCTTTAGTCAATAAAAATGTATTAGTGCTCCTCTTCCCAGCCTCGACTGGATATAGGAAAAAAGGAAGGAAGGAAGGAAGGAAGGAAGGAAGGAAGGAAGGAAGGAAGGAAGGAAGGAAGGAAGGAACGGGAGAAAAGAAAAAGGAAAGAAAAGTGCAGACTACAAATTAGGTAAAATAATAATAAATCAATACTTATAAACTGCATAATAATGTATCCATATTTGTTCATTAGTTGTGACAAAGGCGCCATACTAATACAAGAGGTTAACAATAGGAGAAATTGAGTGTGTGGGTCTATGTGAACACTTTAGTTCCGTGTGACCTTGACAGTGTTTTTAATCCTCACGGAGGACATGCTTATTGATTTTTGGAGAGAGAAGGAGAGAAACACCACGCGGTTGCCTCTCGTGTGCGCGGCTGGCGGACCCTACCTGCAACCCAGGCATGTGCCCTGACGGGGAATTGAACCGCCACATCGGCCAGGGCTGACCTTGACAGTTTTGAAAACTATTATCAGTCAGGTATTTCATCAAATGTCCCTCCGTTCTTATATTCGACTAGGTTTATGGATTTGGGGGAGCAAGTAGCTATTAGTACTTTTGAATCTGCAATTCTAGGTACATGTATCTAGAGAAATGCTACTTACACATATAGAAAAAAGAATGTGAATTTTACTGAAGCTTTATTTAAAAAAAAATAAAAACACCTGTGGGGCTTGTGGGACCAACAGTGGGAACTAGGCTTCTTGCGCGGCATGAGTGGCAAGAAGTTTCCCCTGCGCAAGCATTCTGTTACCCATGCATTTATTCCAGAAATGTGTGTTAGTGACTACTACGTGAGGGGACCCACCCACTTGGCATGATCAACTTCCCTGGTGTCCTCACTTGATAGACACAACAGAACATGCGAGAACGATGGACCAGGAGAGGTGAGAATGTTCCCTGAAACCCTGCCCCCGCCCCAACATCCACAGGTAATGCAGAGGAATAAGTCATGTCCGAACCTACCAGGGAAGTGACACTCAGGTTGTCTCCAGGCTTGCCATTCCATTCCCTTCTACTCTCCAGGGCACCTGTCCTTACCCCATCCACATTTATGTCAGGGTCAGGCCAGTCCTAGTTTCTAGAAGCTTACACTCCGGTGGGGTTAGAACACTCCATCATAATGTAAAATGAGGAAAGGGGGCACTCAACAGGGGCAAATAGCTAGGGGCGGGCCTGCAGAAGGCCGAGAATTAGGGTTCATGGCTGCCCCAGGACTATTACTGGTTCAGAGTAAGTAGGTATTGGCATACCCAGCATACTCAGAATACAAGAAAGTGAGGGTTCTCCTTCAGAAAGCTCACGTGTTTTAAAAAAATTAAAGAGTAAAAACATAGGTTGTGCTATTAACCAGGAGCAAGCAAAATAAGTAATGAATAGAAAAGTAATTATTGTGTTTTGCTTGCTAATTTGTGTTTTTGTGGCCCTTTTTCTTGCAATTCTATTTTCCACAAGTTGAACAGTTTCTCAAATCTGCAGCAGCCCAGGCCATTTTGGCATAAATCCCTCTTTTCTCAGTGTCTGCTTCATGCTCCCCTTCTGTTCTCACTCTCAGTTCTTTCTCCCCATGCCTGTCACCTTCCCCTGATAATCGTCTAACAAACCCTAAATTGAAAAAGGGTTTCTGCCCACATTGCTTAGTTTTGAAAACAACTTCCTTTGTCTCTGAGTCTTTTTAACTCATTTAAAAAAAGCCAAGAAAAAAAGAAACCAAAAAATACAAAATAGAAAAAAGGCAGCCAAACTTTCTCCTTCCCCTCCTTCCCCTTCTCCTCTCCCTTCTCCTTTTTTATTTTATTGACTATTTTATAATTTCCAAATTCCAAAAAGCTTTCCATCCATCCAGTCTTACAAGCAAGTAATCTAGTAGCTTCCTGGACACTGTGTCCACTCCCACACCACCATATCTGATACATACCAAGCTTGTCAGTTTAACGTTCCCCAAAGCTCTCAAACTTTTCTTTGTCCCTCCATCCACCCCTTTAGTCCCAGCTCTCACCTGGATCACTGCTGTACTCCCCGTTTCATGTTTGCCTCCCTGCCAATCCATTCTCCCCGGAGCGGAGTGAGTCTCTTAATACACAGACCTAATCTGTCATTGGATGCCTGATACCTATCAATGACCTACCTTTGTTGTAAGGATAAAAATCAAAACCTTTGATGGGACCTACAGTGTGGCCCTGCCCAAACCTTCCTATCCAGTCTTCTCTTTGTCTTTCCATTTGACCCACTGCCCTTTCAATTCCTCAAACACTCCCTCCCCCCTCAGGGACTTTGCCCACGCGGTTCCCTCTGCCTAGCGTTTTCTTTTTCTTACTTATTAGATTCTTTTTTTAATTAAAAAAATTCCCAACTTTATTGAGGAATAATTGACAAATATATTCATATATATTTAAAATGATGATTTGATATACATAAACATTGTGGAATGATGACTAAGATCAAGATAATCAACACATCCATCACCCCCAGTGTGTGTGCCACCCCCAGTGTGTGTGTGTGTGTGTGTGTGTGTGTGTATGTGTGTGTGTGTGTTGAGAATGCTTAGATGCACACGTAGCAACTGCCAAGTATGCAGACAGTATTATGAACTACAGCTGCCAGGCTGTGCACTAGATCCTCAGAACCTCTTATAGCTGCAAGTTGTACCCTTTGATCTGTACCTCCCCATTTCCCTCTCCTCCAGACCCGGGAACCACTATTCCATTGTCTGATTCTATGAAATCAGCTTAAAAATTTTTTTAAG
The DNA here is from genome assembly GCA_007922815.1 of Macrotus californicus. NCBI lineage: Eukaryota > Metazoa > Chordata > Mammalia > Chiroptera > Phyllostomidae > Macrotus > Macrotus californicus. The sequence goes on along the minus strand of VMDR010005279.1, from coordinate 8,709 downwards.
ATTCTACATATGAGCACTATCACACAGTATTTCTCTTTGTCTGGCTTGTTTTACTTAGCATAATGCCCTCCATTTCACCCATTTTGTAGCAAATGAGAAGATTTCCTTCTTTTTGTGGCTGAATAATATTTTATTATATGTATGTATATATGTATGCATACATGTACACACATACATATGTGTATAGCACATGTGTGTGTGTGTGTGTATAGCACATTGTCCGCTCATCCATCAACAGACATTTAGGTTGCTTCCGTATCTTGGCCACAGTGCACAATGCTACAGCGAACATGGGTATGCACCTATCTCTTTGAGGTACTGATTTTTATTCCTTCAGGTATATATCCAGAATCGGGCCTGCAGGATGATATGGCAGTTCTATTTTGGCTGGCTGGCCCCTGCAGCAATTGCCTGCTACTGCTTCAATCAGGCAGAGGTCTCTACCAAATTTTCTTTGTTTCTGGATTTAAATTACTACCCCCTCCCCCTTCCTCATGCCCTTAGGCTACTAGGTGCCACCAGCAGTGTAGTCACAGACTAATGGGCGTCATCAGCAATGCCGTGGGTCACACACTGCATCATTACTTGTGGTTTCCCTAATCCCTGCCCGCTGAAGGGTCTTTGTAAATAGATCCTGTGTTAAACAATCCTCAAATTACTCTCTTAAAGTGTGCCATCTGTTTCCCCCAGGGACACCCCCCCCCAAACCTAGCCCCAGGGAATTTTTCCTGTAACTAAAATTTACATCCCCAGTGCCAAAACTTTTCCTTATGGCCAACATAAGGGATTTTGTAATTCTTTGTATTTACAAAATTGAATGCTATTTGGTTATTGAAAAACCATGTTTTTTAAAAATCAAGACAATATAAAGAATATGTTGGCTTTGACCTCACTTTTATAAAACAAAATAAAATGTGTGTGTGTGTGTGTGTGTGTGTGTGTAACAGATTAAACAGATAATGCTCCAGCACAGTACTAGTCACTCTTGGAGTAAAAGAAGTATGTTTTCTTTATGATTGTCTATGTTTTCCTACTTTTCTGCAATAATCCTACATTGTTATTATAAGGAAAAAATACACATATAATGCTATTTTAAAACTTTTTATTTGATCTAATTATACAAATATAGAATCATAGTTAATTAAAGTGTAAGTTAAATAAGACAGAGAAAGTATATTGCCTAGGACATTACTTGTGACTGAGTAGGCATTCAATATGTCAATAATAATTTACTGTTTGCAAATCCATATTTGATATTGGAGGGGTTCAGCATGAACCACCTCAAGATATACCTCAGTGCTTTGCAGGTTACTTTGAGCATTTCAGTCACAGGCCCAAGAGAAACTTCTGGCCCTGCCGGTGTGGCTCGGTTGGTTGGAGTGTCATCCCGTCAACCGAAAGGTCGCAGGTTCGACTCTCCATCAGGGCACATACTTAGGTTGTGGTTTCTTCCCCTGTTGGGGGCATGTGGATACAACTGATTGATATTTCTCTCCGTGTCTCTCTCCCTCCCTATTCTCTCTCTATCTGAAATCAATAGACATATTAAAAAAGAAAAAGAGAGAGAGAAATTTCTGCCCCTCCCTTACGCTACCTAGAAGAATCTCAATTAGAGGCCTTGTTCATAAGGATTAACACAGATAATTTCTTTTGACTTATGTGTAGGGCAGAGAAAACTACTTACTGAAGGTCAGTTCTTATCATCCTGCAAGGACCCTCTGAAGCCTCCAACGTTCAACACCTCATCCCTAGCTCAGAATATCTTATATAACTAAATCCCCCCTTTCTGTCGCTACACCTCTCCTGCATGTGGGGTCTCCGACTCTCTCATGTATGTGGGGTCCCTGTACACATCCACATGGATTAAATTTGGTTATTTTCTCTTGCTAATCTGTCTCATGTCTGTTTAATTATTAGACCAGCCAGGACTTTGAGAGAGGAAGAAAATGTGTTTGTCCCCCACAACATACTTTTTCTACCTTATGAAACAAAATAGAGTAGAAATTAGCCTTTTCTGGATGATGGGAATATGGATTATTATATTGTACTTCATAGCCTGATGCTCTGAACTCAGTTCAGTCCTATTGAAGCCGACAGTTAACAGTAAACGTGTTCAGGTATTAGATCTCTAGAGATATAGATAGGTATGGGTTTTAACTACATGTTTCAGTTGCTTTGGTTGTCACATATTTTATAGTCAAAGATTAAGAAAATATGTTAGTCATATCTTGGAGGCCTGTGAGAAATAAAGTTCCAGGGGGGAAAAAATGTTTCAGGGTGTACTCTGCTGGAGGTAATAGAAAAATATAGTTAAACTTAAAACAATGAGAGCTTAAACAGTAACAAAGGTCACAAGATTTGTAGTTACTGCTTTTTGCTTTAAAGGTAGAATCACTGAAGCACAATTTTGAATTGTTTTGCAGAATCTTGGGTCTTCAGTTAGATCACCCAACCACAGTAACAAAGGCACCAGACAAGATGACTTCAGGAACTGAATTAATCAGACCAAGGAAAACCGCTGAAGCTTTCTCAAGAACCAACTGTCACTTCTCCATCTGGCTGCTGCCATCAGATAAGCCAAAGATGGGCACTTAACAGTACCCATCTTCGTACGACTACAAAGTACATCCGGGAGCTATGGAGTCAGAAGCAGTCATTGGACTACGCTTCCTTCTCAGGGCGTGTTGGTGGCAGTGCCACCAGTTCTGTACGCTGCCCAGGGCCCCCCACTCCACCTGCCAGATAAAGCACGCAGGCTGGGATACAAGGCCAAGCAAGGTTATGTCATATATGGGATTCAAGTGTTCCCAGTACCTAAGGGTGTGACCTACGGCAAGCCTGTCATCGTGCTGTTAACCAGCTAAAGTTTGCCCTAGCTTTCAGTCTATGGCTGAGGAGCACGCTGGACGCACTGTGGGGCCTGAGAGTCCTGAATTCTGACTGGGTGGTGAAGATTCCACGTGCAAATTGTTTGAGGTCATCCACATTGATCCATTCTATACGGCTACCAGAAGGAATCCTGATACCCAGTGGATCACCAAAGCAGTCCAGAAGCACAGGGAGATGTGAGTGATGACATCTATACGACACAAGAGCAGTGGCCTTGAAAAGGACCACAAGTCCACCACACTATTGGTGGATCCCACCACGTAGCCTGGAGAAGGTACAATACTCTCCAGCTCCACCATTACCGCTAATGTAAGTAATGTTTGTAAAATTCTTACCTAATAAATAATTTAGGACAGTCATGTCTGCTTAAAAGTGTTCTTTAATATGTTGTCTGCAGATTGTTTCATGAATGTATTGGCAAACTATGAAAGTTAAAGTGCAATAATGCTTGAAGAGTGTAAGGGATGGGGGATCTGGTTTCTCATAAACACTTCTGTCTTTGCTTTATCTTATCAGAGAGTACCTATGTCAGTATTTAAAATGCTTTTCAGAATAATAGGTATAAAATAAACTCTGTGAAAGAGGGGAGAAAAAAGGAACTAACCATCAGCTTCTCCCATGACCCCTAAACCTAAGGGGTCATGCCCCTCAATCTTTGCCTTCAAAAACCCTTGATTATAAACCACTGGGCAGTTCGATTTTGAGCACTAGCTCGCTGTTCTCCTGGCTTGATGTCCTGCCAAGAAAGTGCCTTAATTCCTGTACTGCAAAACTCAGTGTTCAGTGTTTGGTTCTGCATACAAGAAAATCTCTAAAGTGGAATATCATCCCCAGAGAGATTAAGTGACTTCCCTGATGTCATGTACAGCTAATTAGTGCTCTCTGCTCACCTTTTCTCTCCAAAGACTTCCTCCAAGTGATCCTTCCTTCCCTCTGGAGAATACCTCTTTTCCTGTTTTTGTCACTACCTACAATTTAGGTAATCCTATTCGTTAATCCTATTAATGGCTTTTCCATTAAGTAATTAAGTCTATTTCTATCTTTATTGTAGTAATCACATGCAATTTTTTCTTCTCTTTGTCTCAGCTATATTTTGATTCTGGAAGTCGAACTAATCAGGTGAAATGAGTGCTACTGATGGGACAGCGAGAGGCGGTCCAAAAGTTTCAGAGTAAAGTTAAATTTCACGAAGGATGAATGCGACAACCCTCCAAGCCTATTAACACATCTTGTACACCCCTTCAGAAATCACACAAATAAATGTCCACTGTCACCTTTCTCCAACTTTCGATCCTGACATGGAGTTAGACTAGATGTTTCTAATATTTGTCTGAAATGAAAAACTTTCAAGAATGGCCCGTAGACTTCTACAAAGAACAAATTGCTGGGGTTTGCTCTATCAGATGCTAAAACATCCCGTAAAGATATGTAATACAGTGTACGTTACTATGGAGAAATGGGTAATTTTAACAAAGGAACACAACTGAGATCAAGGATGAATAGGAATATTAAGCACAGGGGAAAGAATATACAAGTCCATACATGGTATTAGAACAGCTCTCTCTTTGAAAAGAAGTAAAATCCTTACTGTACACTAAGACAAAAGTAAATTCCAGATGGGTCGTGGAACTTAACGATAAGGAATTATACAAATGATAAAAGCAAATATAAGAAACTTGCTTATAAGCTTGATGAGCATCTTATACAAATACAAAAGGATGACAAATAACTATGCCAAAATTGTCTTCTGCATGAGACTATAATCACAATTAAAGCAAACTAAAACAATGAGATACTGTTTTTCAGGATCAGATTAGCAAAAATGTATTAATAAAAGCGCACCCACTGTGTGACAAAATGGATGCCCAGGTACATTGTTAGTGCCCATTTAAATTGATATAACCTTTTGGAGAACAGTATCTGTTAGTTAGAATTTTAAATGTGTAATCCTTTCAGCCTAGAAATTCCACTCCTATGTATCCATTCTGGAGCAATACTTACACACATGCACCAAAGGGCAGGTATGAGTAGTTTAGTAGAACATTAATACAGATAAATATTAAAAAGCTATAAAGTCAACATATTGTGCAATAATGTATTGCGTTGAACCTAATATGACATTTAATTGTAAGAACCATTGTTATTTGTATATTTTTTGTGACAAAAAAAAAATTAGGCTGACAATCAAACCATGACACCATGCTTTCTTATTACACAGAGTTTATATTTTACACTTAGTGAAAGAGATCTTTTAGGCTTATTTGACCCTAGATTTGTACGTCATACATTGCTTTCATGCACTCATAAAAAAGGAAATAAATAGGTTAAATAATTCTTAAAACAACTTAACATTGAGAGTCTGACTCTTCAGCGTCAGTTCTGATCCAGAGTCATCAGTGATGCTCTCTTCCTCACCCAGTCTCATGTGCCACTCAAAATGCGGTGATGTTACGGTGGAACGAGCGGCCAGAAGGGAAGTAAAGGCTGAGCCTTAACCATTACAATCTAACAAAGAACTTAACACAGGAAGCTAAAAGCAAAAGCGCACATGTTGACCCAGGAATCCCGAGCCTGGTCCGATAAGGCTGCCAGGCTTCGCAAACAAGAGAAACTATGAGAGTATAGGAGGTGGGGAGCCTTTGAAAGTCTGTGTGCATCATCTCCACTAGCTGGGAAAGGAAAACTTTGAGATTGTGTATTCCTCCCAAGGCCTAGAAGGGAAAAGGGGAGGGGGACTACAGTGCCCAAAAGGAAAAGCCCATAAACAGCTGCCTGCCTCCCATCTTGTACAAAATGAGCAAACAGAGTCCGGATCAAGATAAGGATTTGGGCTAACAGACCCTCACCCATACCTTTTAGGTAGTCACATCCCCATGGAAAGCGGGCACTATCTTTACCCGCCAATCAAAATGTAACTCTCTCACCTCCATCCTGCCAACTATTTAAGTCCTCAGAACAAAGGACTTCCGCTTGGTCTCTTCTCTTGGTGAGGCTCTCTTGCCATACAGGTTAGGGGGGTGGGAAGCCCTGGCCACCAGGCTCCTGGTCACCCCTTTTTGTCCAGCTGGCTTCTGGCCATGCAGGCCTTTGGCCACCCTTGCTCTACACACCCTTGCTTTTGTTCTCCCATTCACTAATAAACTTCGTTTGCATGCTAATAGGCTCACTGACCTATAATTCCTTACCGCGTTGGCGAGAAGGAGGAGGGTTTCTCCTGTAACAGTGACACAGCATTTCTTTAAAAAGCGACCCCCTATTATAATTTCTGGGATTTTCCACCAAGCCTCTAACACCCATTCTCAAGTTCTGATGCACATGTAAATTCTGTTTGATGTGCATCAAACCCTGGGGGCAAGGAGGGAGCACCAGGAAGTGGGCAGGGTCTGGTTGGGGCTGCAGAGTGGCTTTGGGCTTATGGAATGGTGGGGACCAGTTTCCGTGTTGAAGGAAAAGCATAAAGCATCGGTTCCAAATATTTCCTTTTACTTCATCATTCAAGAGTATGTATTAGTGTCTACAAAACGCAGGTTCCCACCAGGCAAGAGAGTTACCTTCCACGTGACTCCCCATCGGTTGGTATAGAAGGGACAAACATTGCAATGCACAATGAGTACAAAAACAGCAAAAACTTCAGTGGAGGGTCAGGGTAAGGATGGGAGGAGGGGACGGGGAATTACAGAATGAGATGGTATAGGTCAGGGACCAAATATGCAAATGCCCAGAGAAATGGTATTCAGGGCAGCCTCTGAGTCCACAAATCTTTTTTTTGAAAGAGCTTTATTTTGGTCCACAGCCATATCACCCTGAACGTGCCTGATCTCGTCTGAAAGAGCTCGATTTTGAATTTTTTATTCTTAATTTACATTAATTCTTCTGTTTTGTTAAGATATTTTCTCTTTTATTGATTACCTTAGTCAATTTTCTTTGTCCTGATATTTGTTTTAACATTTGTTTAATTTCATTCACTGATAACCTGTCTGGTGACATTTCTTTCTTTTTGCTTTTTATTATATTTTTCTACCTCAATATTAGATTACTGGTTTACTATAATAGGATATAGCTCAGGAACAGTCAGGTGGATGAGCTGCACAGGGCAAGGGATGAGGGATGGGGAAAAGGACGATGGGCTTCCATGCTCTCTGAGCAAGCCACTCTCCCTGCACCTGCCCGTGCTCTCCGTCCTGGAAGCTCCCACAAGTCTTTGATGTCCTCCACCGCGTTCAACAGCATTCTGCACTAAACCCATCAGCTCTTATAGCGTTCTATACCTTCCAGTCTGGTTGTCAGTAATCTCCATTAGACTGCAAGCTCTTTGAGAGCGGAGACTGGGGCTTGCCCATAATTAAATTCTTAGCTCTAACACAGTTCCAGGTAGAGTAATGCCCACCTCCAAAAAACATGATGAATGACTATATTCTTTGAGCAAAGGCTTGTGTAATGTGCAGCATATAAAGGTGACTGAGACTTCAGTCCTACCTTCTTGGAGTTTACTTTAGTGAGAGTGAAAGATAGATTTTCCCATAATAATAAGTCGAGGGAGGGAGCACGAAATGAGGGATAAATAACCAGGGATGGGCCTATAAAAGATAAGACCATTAATTCTCCTAGTAGTCCTGAAGATTATTATCTCTGCGATCCCAAAGTCATTAGGCCTTAGTTATACAGGGGAAGTAAGAAAGTGGAGGACTCTGCCTCAGGGAGCCCGTCACCTAAAAAAGCCCAAGACTGTGCTACAGAAGGCTGGATGGTTGTTAAATCCTAATGAACTAAGGGCCATATTCAGATTATTGATTATTGCAGCAAGGCGTGGTCGGGGGGACCCCCCAGAGGAACCTGGAATGCCACTCAACAAGAGGGAGGAAGGCAGCACTTTTGTAAGGTTGTAGTTCCCACTGAAGTTTCCAAGGATGGAAAATGGAAGTGGGGACCAGCTCAGGGTTGGTTGCTGTTTCTGAGGCAGGATCAGAAGTGGGATAAACCAGAGACTGGGGGCTGTCTGTCGCCAGGGCATCCTGGTCAGTCATGGAGATACACTGCAGAATGACCTAACGTGGGAGGGTGGGATCCAACAGTGGAAACCAGCAACAAGAAACCTCCCAGAAGAGGAGCCTGTGAATTGAAGTTCAAAATGCAAATGGAAGATGCACTCCTGAGGAAATGGATGATAGAGTAAAAAAAAAAAACGTTTAAGATTCTCAAAAGAGTGAAGGAAGAACCTCATAAAAGAGAACAGAATAATAAAACCCTAAAGAAAAACCATAATGAAATTAAAATCTCAATAAACAAGAAAAAATCTAGAATGAACACTATTTAAAAAAGAAGAAAAAGGACTTGAGAAATAGGGCTGTTCAATTTATCCGGAGCATCCAGAGACAAAAAGATTGTTTTAAAAAGATGATAAAGCAGTTAAAAAACAACAGGGAGGGTAATTTGAGGCGTTCTGACATATATTTAATAGGAGATGAATGACCACTTATGTTATGTGAACTGTATTTCAATAAAGATGTTTAAAAATACATCCAGATCTAGATATGTAGGAGATCCGGAAGAGAGAGAATGGAGGGAATATTGGTGAAGCGTGACTGATTAGACAGCAGCGGATCATTTGCTGAGACCCGAACAAAGCCTTAAGTCCTCAGAGAGAAGGCCATAAATACTCTCTAGTGAGTCTGTAAAACTGTAAGGAATAAGAAAAACTTCCAAACTACAATACAAAATGATAAAGTGCATACAGGTGAAGTCCACCTACTCCTTCAACATCACTTTCCTCCCCACAAATCATCCCTATTAACAGGTCGGTCTACGGGTAGACATCTATAT